>JAPKLW010002079.1:0-68767 GCA_026898455.1 Plectranthus barbatus
TGAAATCCTTTATTTTGTTTACACAATTAAAGGAGTAATTTCCTACAAGAAGTTGAACTTAAAAAAAGTTGTCGTGTGGAACTTGATATAGTCGAACTGGAAAAAGCAAGAACTCATCATGCAGAAATATGCAGAAAATAAATCTAAAAATATTATATTCATTGTATTAAATAATATCAATGATTTTTTCACTAGAGAAAACCTGGTGCAATGAAGAAAGTGAACGTGCAAAAAAAAAAAAAACAGTTATACAAATAAATCATTAAGGGAGAAAATAAAGTATTTATTATGATAGTAACTACCAAAAATTAAATTACTAATTAGCCCTTATCAATATTTAAAGAATAAAATAAAAGTCAAAGTCCACCTTTTGAAATTAAATTTGGGCCGCATGATTAGAAAATTGAAAGGCTAAGATATGATCTTATATAACATATGAGATGTGGGTAACATATGATTACATTTATATATATATATATATATAGGGGTGCACTATGGTGGAAACCCCTCTTAGAAGTGAAATAAGACATAATCCTAGCCTTTCATTATCAATTTCAACGACTCAGATTTAATTTTACATCCAAAAAATTCGATGCAGTAATAGACGAAAAAAGTTGCATAAAAGGATACATTGATAATTTTGCAAAACTGCATAACTTACCCACGTTTTCATCTCCTTAATTATCGGACATTTAATGTGAAAACATGAAAGGTTTAATAAATTCAAATCTTTGTAAAATAAATAAAACTTTCAACAACCGCATTTACTGCGGTAATTTCGTACGCATCGTCGTCTCCCCAAAAACAAAACATATCTCGCAAAAAAAGTCGTCGGCTGCTCCAGAATTTTGACGGGAGTCGAATCTCCATTGTCCGACGGAGTGAAAATCTAGTGCGACAGTACTTGGGTAAGTTTTGTATTAACTTGTTCAATGGAAATTTTTTTTTCATGTGAAGACCGGCGGTATTTAGAAACTTTTTTTTTTAGGCTTTTGTGATTTGCAAAATTTTTTTTTAGTTAAAAAAATTCGCCGTAATAGTTTACTAATTTTCCGATTACTAAAATCTGTATAACAAACTTGCATAGTTTATTGATGGTTTGTATAATTTAGTAACAATTTTTTTTTGGAAAAACCCATGTATTTCTAGGTTGTAATTGACCGGAAAATCGACCGACGACTGAAGTGTAGTTGAGCCATTCGAAGTCAAAGAGGTAAAACCTGTATTAATTGTATGTTTTTTTTAAAGAATTTGTCAAGGAATTGCATAATTAGATACCTATTTATGTAGTAATTGTCGACTTTTACTGCAACTTTATTGTATATTAGGTGCATGTATAATTAGCATTTTGTAGTGGAAGAAATTGTCAAGGAATTGCATAATTAGATACCTATTTATGCAGTAATTGTCGACTTTTACTGCAACTTTATTGTATATTAGGAGCATGCATAATTAGCATTTTGTAGTGGGAGAAATTGTCAAGGAATTGCATAATTAGAAACCTATTTATGCAGTAATTGTCGACTGTTACTGCAGCTTTACTGTATGTTAAGACATTTATAATTTTGCTGTGTTGAAGTAGCTAATGTACATATGTTTTGTTCAATTTCAGTACATTAATATTATTTTCTATGCAGTATTTTTCTTTGTTAATAGAGTTTACATTAATAATACAGTATCAAAAATGAAAACATTCATGGGGCAAAAAGTAGATGTTGGTCCCGAAATATCAGAGTCGTCGTGTTGAAAACTTAACACGAAATGCAGCGGAATAGATTAAAGTTTCTTGCACTTAATGTTGTTAACAAAATGTTTCTTAGCTCAAGTTGTTACTTAAGTTTGCTTACAGATATACTCTAGCAACTCCGTTGCTAGGTTTTAAATCAAGCTTTGAACAGTTAATTAATAAAACAGTAAACAAACACAAGATTTATAGTGGTTCGATCAAATAGATCTACGTCCACTCCTTAGCCGAATCGCTAAGAATTTCACTAGAAAAGTATACAGATTACAAGGAATCGCCTTTCCAGTTAAGTAGGCAGTGAGCTTTCGGCCTGGCTACTTGACAGCTATCCTCCTGGCTACTTGACAGCTATCCTCCGTGAGTCTGAACTTCTCTGAACACAGCTCCGGGCAAGTCAAGGGCACACCTTCGTAAAACTTGTCCTTTGCTAATGAGGCTTTTATAGTTTACCTCTGAACTTAATAAGTATGCGGCTAATGCCCATGTGAGTCACAATCTTTCCAAGAGTGACTGTTGGATTCTTTTCTGAAAGAAATGAATCCCAATGATTGAGATATCCTTGAATGCAATCAAGAATATCTTCAATGGAGTGTCAGTACTTCAATGAGCTACACTACAGGTTGTTGGGAGCCTTCAGATAGACTTTAAGACGGCTCTCAACTGACTACTTTTTAAGGATCACTTTGTCAAGGGAATCTTTAGCTTGAGCATTTTTTGAATGAGTAAAGTGATTAGAACACTTGTAGATTTGTAAAAGCAGTAGTCTATCCAGTTCTTGAATCTGCCCTTTTATAGTTGGAGATTCAAAACTTGAATCTCCATACCCGTTAGACACAACGGCTTCTTTCTCCAAGAATGGATTAACTTGGTAGAACGCTTTTGGAGTAGAGACGTACTTTCCACACTACTTAGGGAAAGTCTCGTTCCTTGTGTGTCCTTTTTGTCAGAGTCGCAGTCCGGTTCCAGTTTTGCTAAAGGTATATTCCTTGAGATCCTTTGACTTTGATACTTCATTGATATGCTGAAAGGTCCGAATGCTAATTCCTTAGCATCCTAGTAATCTTTTCAGCCAAATGCTGGAGATTCTTGTTCGCTTGTTTCTCTAGAAGCTTGTGAGTTGTATGCTGATGCCATCTGCTCGCTGTCTGCAAGGGATTCTTCATAGCATACTAGTCTATTACAACTCAATGTATAACTTATACAGGACTTTACAAGTTGTGCTAGACGCTCTAGATTTCAGCAAATGATCGACCATCTAAATAAGGTTTGATTCAACAAAACCTTTTACATATAAGTCCTAAGGAAGATTTTAGGGATAATTCCCAACAATTTCCCCCTTTTTGGTGCGATCAAAGCTTACTATCATTTGCTGACCATAAGTGGAAGAATGTCTGTGTTTTACAATTTTATGCTATTCTATCGATCTGACACAGAGTTTTTCCAACTAGGTTCAAGCAACAGAAATTATTATAGTCAAATTCCCCCTCAACGTGTGCTGGGGAATATTTCTCGATTAATATGAATAAATGTTTGCAACAAAGCAATATGCTAGAATTTCTAGCACTCATTAAAATCAGCAAGCATACATATTCATCAATCAAAATAAGGTCTTCATGTCCACATGCAAATTTGTTGAGTACACTAGAAGTGTAGATCAACTATAGCACACAAGTAAAATTCAGAAGTGGACAAAAAGATTTTGTCAAAATCTGATCCAATTTCATATGTGATATTGCAAGTTTAAGTACAAATTGGATACAGAGAGTAAAAGAATTGACCTTGTCGTTCACGAGCTGGGCGCTGGTTTCTCTTTTTCACTATCTGCTGATTTGTTCTTCTGAATGTCAGCAAACTTCTCCGTTGTGAATTTCATGAAGTTCTCCAGAAGGGTTGCTCCTGTTTCTCTTTCAGCAGCCTCACGCTCCAGTTCTTTGGCCAACTTCTCTTGCTCTATAGCAATCTTTTGCAATTGAAGCTCATGTTCCTTTTTCTGTAACTCTAGCTTAGCTTCATGTTCCTTTCTTTGTAGCTCTAGTCTGGCTTCTAGTTCTTTTCTCTTTATTTCCTGTTCCCTTGCTGCTGACTCCTCCGCATTTTTCTTTCTTCTTTCCTTGTCAGCCTTTCTTCTTTCTTCCCCCTCTTTGATTGCAGCCAAAAAGTGATTTCCATAGGCCACAACCGTTTCTTCGAGGTGAGTTTCAGATGTAGCTGACTTGTTTTCAGCGACCTCTGTCTGTATATGAGATACATCACCCCGTATGTCATCAACTTCTCTTCTCAAATGGCTGGTGGCTGCTTCTACACTTTGATCAATGGCTGATTCCAAATATGAGTTGAAGAATTCAACTATTTCCGCAGGTAATGGGAATGGTATTTGCAGGGATGTTATAGGAGAGGCATGGAAGGAGGTAGTCATAACAAGTTCTTGACTCGTTGGAATTGATTGTTGTTCCTGATAAGTATTCGTAGCAACATACTCCTGATAACATAATTCTTCATGCAGTATCCGATGAGCTGCGTCCAAAACTTGTGCGGTTTCCTGGACAACCAGAGCTTTAGCTTTCTGAGCTTCCACAATTACGTCTTGAATATCAATGTCCAGAAACTTAACCAACAAGTTATCGAATCTCAGAGCGGCATGTTCAGTAGCTAGTGCCTCTCTTCGAGCCTTCCGACACTCCTCTTGTTGTGACGCATACTCTAACTGGCGTTTCTTATATGCAATAGCAGCTTTTGCTTGTCGCTTAGATAGTTCAATCCTGGCGTCAGAGTACCCATCGGGGGCGAAGGTGGATTTGGGTAGTCCTTCATTCTGAGAGATAACGCGGTGTTCTCGGATGGCTTGAAGTCTACACATCACTTGTTGATCTGAGAATTGCTTCATCCCTGGAACTTGATCAATCCAATCAAAGCACCAACGTTCTTCACGTCTCCAGAAGTTTAATCCTTTAGCTGCAATACATATCATCCGCTCTTCGAAGCAGAGTTGATACATAATATAATCAAACTTCTTCCACCAACGGAACTCTTCTGCTAATAGGCGTCCTTCAGGTATTGATTCATCCAATTCACTGTAGAATAGATCTGCTATGGCTCTTTCTGTTTCAGAATCAACAAATTGTTCTATTTCTTCAGCCATAGGTCCTAAATCGGAGTTAGGTACATCTTCGGGATGAACTGGTGCACACCATTGACTGATTCTTCGGAGTCCATAGCGACGTCCTGGCAGTCCATGGAGGGGTATTCGAAGAATAGCCTCTGATTCTGTGGTTGCTTTCCTCAAGAACTTTGCATTGTAGATTTCTTCAACTTCTTCATCGGAATCAGATTCAGAGATGCAAGATGATTCAGGTTCTGAGAAGTGAGAATCATCTTCTTCTAGTTGACGCATTTCAGCAGCGAATTGCCCATCTAATGAGTTAGAAGATTTATTATCAACGAGTGGTCCCTTTGAATGTCCTGCTAACATACATTCATCTGGTTTTTCTTTCTCTGAATCAGGATTGATAAATGAATCGACTTGATCTTCAACATTTCGAATTGTGCTAGGCTCTGCAGTGTCCCTTCTGCGATACTTTTTCCGGGGGTAGTGAGTTTCACTGAATGCTCCAGATGCCAGCCTTTTTGCGAATTCTGTATCTGATAATTCCTCTTCTTCAATGTTAATCTGCTGATCAGGTGACAGAAGTGGAATTGATTCTTCTTCCAAAACAGCCTTCTCTTTTCTTTTCTTCACAGCTTCTTCTGCTAGATGAGGTGGATCAGCAGTCGAATCTTCTGTAGCATCCTTAATGATAACAATTTCTGCTGTATCTGCTATCTCTTCATTTTCTGCTGGAATTCGATTTTCTCCAGCATCTTGGCTTTCTTCCAATGGATGATTTATATGTTCTGCTGATGGTTCATTAACTATGCTAGCACTGACTCCTCCGCTAGCACTGCCTTCTTTGCTAGCTTCTTTAGCAGCTTTCTTCTGTGCCATGAACTCTTCAGCAGCTGATTTGACTCGTTCGAAGGTCCTGTCTCTGCCTTCGAATGTCAAGTTATTGATGAATTTCTGGTAATCTTTCTTTTCGATTTCCTTCAGAGTGGCTATGCGCCTTCTTTTTGCTTTTCTTGATTCCTGACTATGCTCTTCTCCAGTCCTGAGAGACTTAGGAGCGTAGTCTGGATCAGTGGTGTCTTCAGAAGCATTCTCTGTAGAATTCCTTTCTGCTGTAACACTTCCTTCAGCAGCTGTAGTACTCGTCTGTTCTGCTTCCGCTTTTTCCATTACTTCCTTGTCAGTCAGAAGTTCCAACTTTCTTCTGGTCTTCTTCTTTGCCTTAGTTGCAGGCGGATTTGTAGCAACTATTTTTAGCGATTGAATTGGAACTGCCAATGTTCCAATAGTAGTTGGTGGCTGTTCTGCTTCCTTCGAAGTCATGATTTCGTTGATCTGATCAACTGGGAGATTTCCTAACTTCTTAATGTCTTCAAGATTTTTGAAGCATTGATCTGTGTCGGCAGTCTTCTTTAACACCGCGAATTCTTCTTCGGTTATCGGAATGGAATGTTGGAGTCTAGGTTCTGCTAGGCTTGCCTCATCTGGTTCTTCTGGAGATGTAGGTTTAGCCTTATCCACATTTGACTTCCCTTTTAGCTTCCGAGGGTTCCTGATGTTGACTGGCTTGGGCTTGGGCTTGTGCCGTGTTACTGGAATGTAGTCGGTAGACAGAAGTGCAACTCCTCGATCTACTCCTGTGTTAGTAAACAGAATCTCCAACAGTTTACTAATCTTCAGCCCAAAGTTTACATTCGATGAGAATGTTCCATCTACTTCCATGTGAGTATTCTTCTTGGCATGCTCTGCCCAACGTTCAAAAATAAATTCAGCCCAATTACCCTTAACATTGTCGTGTAATGCCATCATCACGACATACTTCTTAGCAGAGAGCTCCGCATACGATCCAGCATCACACTGGAGCATCTTGATTACAATCTCTGCGAGGAGTTTGTATTCCTCTGTCAGGGTGTTGATTGAGGTGTTAGCCTTAAATGTTTGCCTCTTCTCTCCTGGCTTCTTCCAAAGGTTCCACCTTCTTTCCATTTCGGCTGTATCAGTTATCTTATACTGAGAAATTTTGGCTCCATAGTTTCGAAGCCCAAAAGTGCGAGCAAGTAAATCAGCACTCACTTCTACGATATTTCCATAGACACATGTTTTGAATGATTTCTGATCATCACTCATAACAGCCCTAGCATAAAATTCAGAAACCATATGCGGATGAAACTGATCAGGTTCAGCAGTGAGATACTTTACCAGCAGTTCGGAATCAAGGATATTCAAAATCCATTTAGGAAATTGTTTGTTGGCGAGAGGCATGTACAGAATCCTGTCTTTCATAATCTGAGCCACTCGTCGCCGTTCTGCCGAATGCGTGGACAGCTTCTTCTGTCTGGCCATTGTTACTAATGTGTAGTAAGGAATGGACTCATCAATGTCCTCCTTTTTCTCAATACCGGTGAACTCGGGTGCATGTCGAACATGCAGGGGCGAGCAAGTGATTGAGGGGTAAGTAAATAATGCCGGTTGGAGGTTAACAGTCTCAAGATTCTCGGATAAATATGTATTTTGATGTGAGGAGATGGGAGAATCTTGATTTGAGGCCATGGTTGAGTAGGGGTTTCAGAAGATTTTGAGAGGGTTTTTCAGAAATGGGGGGTGAGTGAATATCTGAAGGCAGAAATTGAAGGGATTCGAAATCTTATGAAGGTGTAGAAGATTTCGAAGTATGTGAAGAAATCAACGGCGAAGATTGAGTTCATTTTAATTTCAATCGACGGTTCGGGTTGAGAGTCAGATCATGAGTAGAATCACGTCTTTTGGTGCTCGAGTGTGGATGACATGGCACAACCCCATTTGTCCCCGTCGTCTGAATGCATTAAATGTTTCACCAAAGCGAAATGCAAACGTCCCACGTCTGATTTGAAAACTTCAGCAGCCGTTTGTGGTAGAGGTGAATAGATGCTACCACATATTTCATAGTTTCATCATCATAATCTCGGCATTGCTTTTTATGCAAGATCATAATTTCTTCCGATTTGACCTTCGCAGTAATGAATTATCTCACTCTTCTTAGCGACTCTTCAGCTTCAGCAGCGAACAGTTACCAATGCCCTCTCTATAAATAGCATAATCATGCGATGTAGTTGCTACGTCTTCTTGTACCTCTTGCTCTTCTTCTCACAAATTTCATCAATACGAAAATATGGAGCAGAATCAATCTCTCTGTGTTCCACGACATAGAATTCTCTGTGATGCTGGTCTATATGAGGAATATGAAGCAGATTACCACATAGCAGAGTGGGTTATGTCCAGTCTCCAAGCTTGTGGTTTGGCTAGGTTCATCTCTTTGACGCCTCATGCTTTTCAAAGAGAGCATCTACAGTTCTTCTTCCAACAGAGTCAGCCGATTGGAGACTCCATTGTAGGTGTTTTCAGAAACCAATTGGTGAGGTGGACTGTTGATACTTTTGCTTCAGAGTTTGGCCTACCGAGGGGTCCAAATTCTGTGTTGGAGTGTCGCAGTAATGAGATTGCCCTAGAATGGTCTTCCTGGATGAGGTGGAGGCGATCTGCTGATCTGGACTTCTCGCCTACCCCTTCAGCATATGGACTGCTCCCTCGCTACCAAGTCCTCTTCGAGATTGTTTGTGGAATGATAGTGGGAGTGAATCCTGATGACATGATTTTCTCCTGAGAAGTTTGGAAAGCTATGATGGCGATTGACGATCGGGCAGAGGTAGATTGGGCGTCGTTTGTCTTCCAGAGGGTCCGGCAAAGTGTTCAGCAGTTCCCGCGACTTCTCCTTCCCTACTGGATGCCTCTGAGTTGGCTGCTTGAACAAAGATTCAGCGATCTCACTTTAGGGCCCTCGAATCTCCGAGGAATAGACTTTTATCCCTTTGTACCGTTCTCGCCCTTTGATTGAATCGTCTGTTGTAGTTGTCTTTTGATGATGTATATAAGATAATGGCGTTTTGATCTTGACAAACTTATATAACTGCATTCTATATCAATCATCTTCTTGATAGTTGCCCTGTTAATCAATTGCTTAATAACTTTGCTAAGATCATAGCAGAGCGATGGTTGGTAGCAGAGTGTCCTTCCTTTAGCAGGGATGTTAAGTCTAGCATAAAATCCATTTTTAGCATAGACCTTAATTCAGTAGCAGAGATCCTATTTGCTAGCAGAGGCCTTGTCTCTAGTAGAGACTTCAACTCTAGCATAGGTCTCATTTGCTAGCAGATGCTTTATCTCTAGTAGATTTTTCATTTCTAGCAGAGATTGCATTCACTAGCAATTGTCGTGTCTATCACACGCAACCAGATTCTTCATGAATCGGGGTTGTACTTTGAGTATGGTAACAATTGTCGTGTTGCCAACTTCGTGATGGGGGCTCTTCATGAGAGTTGCCTGACCCAATTTCTGACAACTATGCCGACAAAATATCAGAAACAAGCTCTTCAAAGCTTTATCTTCAGGAGTAAAACTGATGATAATGCTATATGGAGTTGCTTCGATAATGAGGTGGTTTACTGGACTCCGTCCCTGTTCTCTCAGAAGTTCGGCCTTCCTCGAGGTCCAGTTCGTGTCATGGATGTTTTCCACCATTTGACTGCTCCAGAGTTCCGTTACTGGAATGAGTGGAGGCAGTCTGCTGACTATGAGTTTTCACCATCTCCATCATGTTTGCATTTGAAGGAGGAGTACAGGGTCATCTTTGACATTGTTAGCAATGTCACCTTTGGCGTCCCTGCTGAAAATTATGTGTTGAACCAAAGGATTTGGAGGCCCATGATGGCTATTGATGCTGAGATGAAGGATGTTGACTGGGCAGAATTCTTCTTCGATGGAGTGAAGAGATGCATCGATCTTTTCCCTCAGATTCCTCTACCAACTGGCATGCAACTAAGTTGGTTGCTTGAGCAGTCATTTCCTCTTCTGGTCTCTAAAGGGATCCCTTTGATGGGTTTTGACTTCTATCCCTTGAGGGCTCATTTCCCAAATTGTGGTTGAGGAATGCTCGGAGCTCTCCTTCCTTTTGGCCTTCATATGACTCTTTGTTAGCTTTGCAAAAGAATATGCTGTATTTGATGATGTATTTGCTCTTTTCTTGTAATTTCGGAGTTTGTAATCCAGAGTATGATAATGAACAATCATCTTTCAGGAATATCCTTATAGAAAGAATGAGAGCTAGGACTCATTCATCCACTTCAGCATCGAACTCCATTAATCCCAATTTCAAGCATAACTCTTTAATCCTGGATACGATAGACCCCAGTTAAGTGATAAAATGAAATAATGTGAGTCTAATCGTAGCGAATCACCATTCCCTGAAGGAGTTATCGTGATTCTCGAGCCATACGCTTGATTAGACTGGTGACTTCCTATCGTCACAACGCGTCCACTTCGAGGCGACGATTGAGTTTCCAACGCAGTGAATCATTACGTTACTGTTCTCGATGGATCACATCGTCATTAATACGGTGAATATCAACCGTCTATAAATCGACGCTTCAGGCTCACGTTTCATCCCAATCATCCTTTCCAATAATCCAAAAAAAAATGTCTTCTCCTTCTTCAAGTATGCTGCACCGCGAACTCCCTGCTTCGTCTTACTCAAATCCAAATTTGCCATATTCTCCTACAGACCATTTGACTGTTAAGCGAAATTAAATCTTCTGTGAAGCTAACCTTCGTCTGTGCTATGCGAACGATCCTAGGGTTCCGAATGTGGTGAAGCAAAAGTTGGTGTCGTCGGGGATTGACAAGTACGTTACGGTTACCCCTCAACATTTCCATAAAGAAGCGCTTCAGAAGTTTTTCAGCCAAGCGCAAGTGGAGGGTGAATCCATCTTTGGTTTTCTGAACGACCGTTTGGTGAAATGGACTGTTGATTCCTTCGCAAGAGACTTCAGCTTACCCCAAGGCAACAATTCTGTTTTCGACTATCGCTCTGGTGATGTGGCTCCGGAGTACTCTTGTTGGAAGCGTTGGAAGAGAGGATATTGGGGCGAGTTCACCACCACGGTGTCTCCGCTAGGTCTTCGTCCTGAGTACGGTATCCTGTATGACATCTGCAATGACATAGTGAACGGAATGTATGCCGATAAGGAGTTGTCCCTCACTAAGGGTGTCTGGCAGGCGATGATGGTAGTCGATGATGGATGGCTCCATGCAAATTGGGCGAGGCATGTGTTTGACCAGGTGAAGGATGTGGTCAACTGCTGGCCTAACACAGGATTGCCAAATGGGATGCAGCTTAGCTGGCTGCTGGAGCAAACCTTTCCAGATCTTGCTGTTGGCCGATCAACCCTTCGTCCATCCGACTTCTTCCCAAGGGATCCCCGTACTGTGTGATGTCTACAGTTGTTAGTCTGATGTATCTCTGTTTCCTTTTTTTTTTTGATGATGATGTATGCTCCCCTCGCTTCTCTGTTTTCCATCCACTCTTTCTCCCCCTTTAATTTTAAAGGATGTAAGTTGATCGTTCTTCCACTAATCTAATATATGAGGGGTTATCTTTCTATTATCTGCATCTTCTGTGCAAAGTCTTGAGTATGCATTTCATAGAATTGACGGGATTTTGCTAGAGAAATCCGCAATAATGATTAGAACCGTTAACATTTGTAATGAGTTGTTAACTGTTCTGCTGTGAGATAAACAAATCTTCTGCTGAATAATCATGAATTCTCTGCTGAATAAATGAGTACTTTGTTTGCTGGAAATATTCGATAAATCTTCTGAGACAAGTCGAGTGAAGTACTCAGGTTCCATAGCATCTCCATATATCGAGTACTAAATCTTCATGAAATCCAGAAAGAATGAAAACCAAATTTCATTCATCCAAGGTCTCGTCTAATTCCATAAGACCCAATTTAATGCATAATTCCTTAAATCTTGACTCTGGGAGAGGTTTTGTAAAAATATCCGCAATTTGATCTTCAGTGCATATGTACTTGACATAAATGTCCTTTTTCTCCTGATGATCTCGAATGAAGTGGTGACGGATATCAATGTGCTTTGTTCTGGAGTGATGAACATGATTTTTTGTAATACACATGGCACTGTTGTTATCGCAATATATTGGCACACATTCAGGAGTAATTCCATAATCCTGCAATTGTTGTTTTATCCAGATAATCTGTGAACAACAACTAGCAGCCGCCACATACTCTGCTTCTGTGGTCGATGTGGCAACAGAGTGCTGCTTCTTGCTAAACCAGCTTATGAGCTTGTGTCCCAGAAATTGACACGTGCCACTGGTGCTCTTCCAATCAATCTTGCATCCTCCGAAGTCTGAATCCGAGTATCCACTGAAAGAAAGGCTATCGGCTCTTGGATACCAGATTCCTAGTCCTTCCGTGCACTTCAAATAGCGAACAATCCTCTTAGCAGTATCAAAGTGTGTGTTCTTAGGATTGGCTTGATATCTTGCGCATAATCCAACAACATAGGAGATATCAGGTCTGCTAGCAGTGAGGTATAGCAGTGACCCTATGATTCCTCGATACAGAGTAGGATTCATATCTTCTCCTTCTTTCTCAAGAGCAACAATGCAGGTTGTGCTTATAGGAATTCGTAAACTCTTAGTCTTCTCTGGACAATACTTTGCAACAAGATCACGAGTATACTTCTTCTGGTGAATGAAGATTCCCTCTCTGGACTGTTGAACTTGCAATCCAAGGAAATAAGACATTTTTCCCATCATGCTCATTTGAAAGTTGCTGGTCATGAGATCGGAGAATCTATCACATAGATCTTGGTTCTTTGACCCAAAAATTATATCGTCAACATATATTTGAACTAGCAGGATACTATCTCCATCTTTGATACGAAAGAGAGTTTGATCTATCCTCCCTTTCTGAAATCCATTAGACAGCAAGAACTTAGATAAGGTTCCATACCAGGCTCTTGGTGCTTGCTTCAGACCATACAGTGCCTTTTTGAGCCTGTAAACTTGATTGCCATGTTCAAATCCTGGAGGTTGTTCGACGTAGACTTCCTCCTTGAGCTCGCCATTAAGAAAAGCACTCTTCACATCCATTTGCATCACATCAAACTCGTGATACGCAGCATATGCTAAAAATAGGCGAATTGCTTCCAGTCTTGCCACTGGAGCAAACGTCTCATCATAGTCAATGCCCTCGCATTGTCTATATCCCTTGGCTACGAGTCTCGCCTTATTTCTTACAACCGTGCCAGACTCATCCTTCTTGTTTTTGAATACCCACTTAGTGCCTATCACACTTTGATGCTCTGGCCTGTCCACTAGTTCCCACACATTGTTTCGTGTGAATTCTGCAAGCTCCTCTTGCATAGCATTCACCCAATCGGGATCTAGCAGAGCCTCTTCGACTTTCTTGGGTTCTTCACTGGAAATGTAGCAAGCTAACATTGCATTGGCATTTCCTTGTCTTGTTAATAATGGATCATTAATATTTCCAAGAATTCCTTCTGGAGGATGAGCGCGTAACCAAGTAGGTCTAACTTGTGTTAGATTTTCAGCATCTGGTACTCCTTCTTGATCGTCGTCTGCTGTAATATTCCCTTCGTCATTTGTCTGGTGCTCAGCATTGGGAATGTCAGCATTTCCTTCACCATTATTTGAAACTTCTGCTATAGGATCTTTATGATCAAGAACCTCTTCGGTAGGTATTTTAGCAGCTGGCACCTCAGGAGTGGGAAACTCCGCGGCTGGTAACTCAGCAGTGGGTACTTCAGCATTCAAATGTTCTGCTACAGTTTGGTCTGCTACAGCCTCCAACGGTGCAGCATTGGTTGTAAATGCATCAGCATCGTCTTTAGCATCTCTTGCGGGATCTGGGATTTCCTCGTCATCTTCATCGTTAATCACTTCTAGGATAGTTGATTTGGTTATGATGTGTGTAGGTTTGGCCTCAGCATGATCATTAGCATCACTGGCCTGGTCAGCAGTTTGATCCCCTGCTGCGTGCGTCTCGTTTGGATTGCAGTCATTCATAGACTTAGTCAGATCAATACTCATATTCTCGAAGGAATTTAGAAGTGTATGATCATTGACATCATTAGTCTCATGATTGCTAATCTTTTCTCCTTTATTTTCACTGCGCACTAAAGTAGACTCATCAAAAATAACATTGCATGTTATTTCCACAATGCCAGTAATCTTATTTAATACCCTATAACCTTTATGAGTGGGATGTCCATAACCAAGGAGTACACCCTCGTCAGATTTAGGTGAAAAGGTATTAAGTTTAGATTTACCGTTATTGTGAATATAACATGTAGAACCAAATGCACGTAGATGAGTTATAGAGGGCTTACGACCGTGATACACTTCATAGGGAGTCTTGTTGAATCTGCTTGTGACAGCACTCCTATTTTGTGTGTAGCAGGCCGTCATGACTGCTTCACCCCAGTATTTAGCAGGAAGGTTGGAGTCTGCTAACATTGATCGAACGGCTTCCTTCAGCGTCCGATTCCTTCTTTCTGCTAACCCATTCTGTTGAGGAGTCCTTGCTGTAGATTTTTCATGTGATATTCCAGCTTCAGCGCAGAAATCCATCAGCACTCCATTACAGAATTCTGTTCCATTGTCGGATCAAATTCGCTTTACAGTAACTTCTTTACTGTTTTGCTCTTTAAGAATCAATTCTGGCAAAATAAGCTTCACTTCGTCCTTTGTCTTTAATAAGCGTACCCATGTGTACCTGGAGAAATTATCAACCACCACTAGTGTATATAGACGTTTACTTACAGTGGGTGGTGTGACTGGACCAAATAGATCCATATGAAGCAATTCCAGAATCCTTTGAGATGTCTCCTTTTCAGGATTTGTTTTGAAGGATGATTTGGACTGCTTTCCCTGTTGACATGATTTGCATATTCCTTCTTTGCGGAAGGTGTTATTTGGTAGACCTACAACAAGCTTATGTTTGGCAAGATAGTTAATGGTCTTGAAATTTAAGTGATTGAACCTCTTATGCCATAGCCATGTTGTCTCCTCCTTATTGAGAGCTAAAAAACAGGAGTGTTGTTGACCGCTTTGCCAATCGACAATATATAATCCACCCTTGCGGATGCCTCGTAGTTTTACTTCTCCTGAAATAGCATCAGCAATAGTACAACCAGTATTTTTAAAAGATACGATATACCCATTTTCACATAGTTGACTTATGCTGAGTAAATTATGCTTCAGGTTGGAGACGAGCGCTACGTTGACGATTCTTAAGCCGTTCCTTTCAATGCAACCTCGTCCAACAACTTCTCCTTCACTGTTGTCTCCGAACTTGACTTTTGGACCATTGAATAATCTTCTTATGTCTGAGAACAATTCTTCATTCCCAGTCATATGAGCAGAGCAACCGTTGTCCAGGACCCATTCATTTGATATGTATGTTTCCGTAGCTATGGAGTCCTGTTCCTGCAAGTGAATCAAGTGAATTTAGGTACCCGTTTAGTGTCGGGTCCTGCAGGATTAGCGTGGAGCATAGTTCCTTTCAGAACCCACATTTTAGTGATTTTTAAGACTTTTGTCTTGGTTTCACTATTGACCACTTTCTTGACCTTTGGCATAAAATTTCTATTTCTAGGTGAATGAATGAATTTAACCGTCATTGCCCTTGAAAAATAATGTGGAATGGGCTCAGGCTTTGCATAGACATTTCTTCTATGCAATGTATTCTGCGGGTAGCTAGGTCTCACAGCATTGTACTGTGCAGGCCTTCTCTGATGAAGATTAGGATGTACTATCTTTGCGTTGAAGTTAGAACGCTCAGTACTCCTAGGATTGGTTGAGTAGTGTTTAGCGTATGCTCTAGAATTCCTCTGCTGAAGTCTATCAAATACTTGCCTATTATTCATCATTTGAGTCTTCTGCTGAGGCTTAGAGTTGCGTCCAAAATTTGTCCTTGGGATCCTCTGCTGAGGTCCATTGGATAAAGGCCTAGCAAACTCTGTCCTCTGCTGAGATCCAGCAGATGAACCATTGGCTGTCTTTGATACAGACCTCTGCTGAGCTTCAATGGGCACACTCTGTTGAGGTTTATTCTTTGTTTTAGTTAATGACTTAGCAGACAAAGTTTCAGCAGACACTACTCCATTACCTTTTTCAGTAGAGCTATACCCTGCAGTTACAAATGAAATTGGATTCTGTATAAAAGAATTATCATTGGATTTTGACATTCTTTTTGATGATTCACATCCAAGTCCAGACCTATCAGAAAGATCTTTTTGTCTTGAATTTGTTGTAGTCCTTCTTAGCGAAATATGTTAAGTCCTCAGCGTTCCCAACATAATTTGAAGCGGCTTGTGCTACAGCTGTTTCATTCTTCTTCGACTGTTGTATGATAAATTCATGAGCTTTAATTGAGCAAATACCTCAGATGTAGTCATGCTGTTGAGATCTTTTTCACTCAGGCTTTTTACTTTTGCGAACCAGTCATCTCTCGGATATAGTTTGGAGATGATTTTATTGTTCATCTCTCCATTATCATACTTCTTTTCAAGACTTCTGAGTTCTCCAATTATTGTGTTGAAGCGTTCCTCCATGATTTGAATGGTTTCTCCTGCACACATTGAGAAAGATTCGTATTTGTCTACAGCTACCTGTAATTTGTTACGTCTCATTTGGTCCATCTCCTGTGAAGACTCGCACACGTAGTCCCACATTTCCTTAGCAGTTTCAAGGCCAAGCGCCTTGTCTTTCATAAGCTTTGGAAGTGAATCAAGAATTAGTTTCTTTGCCACGTGCTCTAGTTGAGCTCTCTTTTTGTCTTCACTTGTGTATTCATCAAATGGTTTAGGAACCATTTCAGGTCTTGGAGGTCTTGGTTCTCTTCCAGCAGCATCTTCAGCATGTCCTAGTCCTATAAAAGTGTTAGCTTTCATGATCTGAATAGGACCTCTTACCAGTATGTCTGCCATCTCAGGATGTATGCTCTGAAGTTGTATGAGAGCCATCTTCTTCCAAGATGAGAAGTTCTCTCTGTCATACTCTCCAAGGGAGTGGTTCATCATTTTGTATGCTCCTTGAAAGGTTTCCTGAGCCGAATAGATAAAATAGGAATAAAAGTGCAAGGAAAAAGATAGATCTGGTCTTAAAGCGACTCAGAAGCAGTCGGTTTTTCAACCTCCTGCTCTGATACCACTTGTTGGTCCCGAAATATCAGAGTCGTCGTGTTGAAAACTTAACACGAAATGCAACGGAATAGATTAAAGTTTCTTGCACTTAATGTTGTTAACAAAATGTTTCTTAGCTCAAGTTGTTACTTAAGTTTGCTTACAGATATACTCTAGCAACTCCGTTGCTAGGTTTTAAATCAAGCTTTGAACAGTTAATTAATAAAACAATAAACAAACACAAGATTTATAGTGGTTCGATCAAATAGATCTACGTCCACTCCTTAGCCGAATCGCTAAGAATTTCACTAGAAAAGTATACAGATTACAAGGAATCGTCTTTCCAGTTAAGTAGGCAGTGAGCTTTCGGCCTGGCTACTTGACAGCTATCCTCCGTGAGTCTGAACTTCTCTGAACACAGCTCCGGGCAAGTCAAGGGCACACCTTCGTAAAACTTGTCCTTTGCTAATGAGGCTTTTATAGTTTGCCTCTGAACTTAATAAGTATGCGGCTAATGCCCGTGTGAGTCACAATCTTTCCAAGAGTGACTGTTGGATTCTTTTTTGAAAGAAATGAATCCCAATGATTGAGATATCCTTGAATGCAATCAAGAATATCTTCAATGGAGTGTCAGTACTTCAATGAGCGACACTACAGGTTGTTGGGAGCCTTCAGATAGACTTTAAGACGGCTCTCAACTGACTACTTTTTAAGGATCACTTTGTCAAGGGAATCTTTAGCTTGAGCGTTTTTTGAATGAGTAAAGTGATTAGAACACTTGTAGATTTGTAAAAGCAGTAGTCTATCCAGTTCTTGAATCTGCCATTTTATAGTTGGAGATTCAAAACTTGAATCTCCATACCCGTTAGACACAATGGCTTCTTTCTCCAAGAATGGATTAACTTGGTAGAACGCTTTTGGAGTAGAGACGTACTTTCCACACTACTTAGGGAAAGTCTCGTTCCTTGTGTGTCCTTTTTGTCAGAGTCGCAGTCCGGTTCCAGTTTTGCTAAAGGTATATTCCTTGAGATCCTTTGACTTTGATACTCATTGATATGCTGAAAGATCCGAATGCTAATTCCTTAGCATCCTAGTAATCTTTTCAGCCAAATGCTGGCGATTCTTGTTCGTTTGTTTCTCTAGCAGCTTGTGAGTTGTATGCTGATTCCATCTGCTCGCTGTCTGCTAGGGATTCTTCATAGCATACTAGTCTATTACAACTCAATGTATAACTTATACAGGACTTTACAAGTTGTGCTAGACGCTCTAGATTTCAGCAAATGATCGACCATCTAAATAAGGTTTGATTCAACAAAACCTTTTACATATAAGTCCTAAGGAAGATTTTAGGGATAATTCCCAACAGCAGATGAATGAGAGAGTGATCTAACTAATGCCAGCAAGAATGATCTGAAGCACAAAAAGATGGTGATATGCCGAAAAATACTGGGTGGCGACTGCAACAAAAAGGGTGAACAAGTTTGTGAAACAGCTGCAAGGTTTTTCAGAAAGAAAGCAAAGGAGTTTGACATGGACGCGTACTTGGATAAAATTAAGCGTTAAGTGATTAAGTAAAGTGAAAATTTGTGTTTTGCATGGCTACATAATTTTTAAGTTTTAATCTATGTATTTGGTGATAGATTTGGTTTTTTTAGACTTGAATAGATGGTGGTTATCATTATATGAATTTTAATGTCCATGATTAGTCTTTTATACTTTGAATGTCAGTATTTCATTCCTTTTTATGCAATAATTTCATTCTTTTTCTGCACCTTTATTCTACATTTCATTACACTACTCAATTTGCATCAAATTAGTGATTTTTAATATAATAGTTAAGGTATATGATTTCGAATAATTGTTAAAGTTTTTTAATCGTTAACAGGATGAATTGATGACTATAAACAAAATATCAATAGTAATATACTTAATAGAAATAGCAAATGAAAACATAAAAAATATTACTTACAAAAAGGTGCAATAAATGAATAAAATAAGAGCATAAACAATTAAGTAACAATACTATAAACGTAATAAACATGAATATTAATAAAAAAGGTTCATTAATATTAATAAAAAAAATTCTTGATAATTATACTAAAATATTCACGATTTATAAGAAAAAAAAACAAATAAATTATTTATATATAATTAAATAAGGAATATAAAGATTTGACAAAATATGTAGGGAGAAAATCAAGGAAAACAATTATGGAATGAAAATATTGATAATCTTTTATATCCAAAATACCCTAAATTATTAATAAAATAAGTAACTAATTATATAAAACTACACATCTGGGCCGTCCATAATTAACGACGAATGGATAAGATTAGTTCTCATATCACATCTGGGAGGTGGTTCACATATGATTACTCCTCTATATATATATATATATATATATATATATATATATATATAGAGAGAGAGAGAGAGAGAGAGAGATTCACTCAAGTGCTAAAATTAAAGTTTGTGCTAAATAGGAATGAATCTCAGCCATTGGATTGATAGCATCAATGGTTGAGATTAAAGCATAAAAATTAAAAAAATTAACCATAATTTTGTTCGTGCTTAATTGCTTTATAAATCGTGCTTAATTCGATTAAGCACGATTTATAAAGCGAAAAAGCACAAAATCTGGGAAATTGTTTTAATCTTAACCATTGATTTTTTTAGATCAATAGTGTAGATTCATTCCTATTTAGCATAAACTAATTTTTAGTATGTGATCCACTCCCTATATATATATATATTTATATATGGTTATGAATTAATCAAAATATTATTTAAAAAAGGAAATTGAATACTAGAAATTATTATATGTCCTCGTTGGCTGGAATGAACTAATTAATTATCTAAATTATAAAAATTAGGAATTCGACAATGGCATTGAAAGTGGAGTTGTGGCCATTTATAGAGTATTAAATCAAAATATTTAGGTTTGATTGGATATCATAACATAACTTTTTATAATTTTGAAAATTTAACATACTTTTTGTTTGGCAAATATAATACTTTTTCAAAATTGATAATTATTTTACCAACTTTAGCTCAAATATCTTTCAATTAAAACATAATATTTAAATTATCAGCAAAGTAAATCTGAAAAATTAGCGAACCAAAGAAATATTTCTAAAATGGGAAGGTCTTGTGTTAGGCAGACCTAAACGATTTAGGCGGGTTTTATCCATTAACCCAAGCCCAAAGCCATATAATATACCCTAATTGGGATTAATAAATCCTATTTGGGATGGGTCAACCCATTTGGGTAGGATAAAACCTGCCTAAACCATTTAGGCCTGCCTAACGCAAGTTTTTGCCTTCTAAAATATGTTTTCCTGGAAAAGAAGAATCTTTGATTTCATAATTTTTTGTAAAATATTTTCCCAACAGAAAATCTTAAAAAATATCTTAATTTCAAACTCTCAGTTTAAAAATTATAAATTCTTTATTTCATTATTATTTGCCTTCACCAATTATAAAAAATCATACTATAATTGTAAAAATCTAAAAATGATATTATAATTGCAAAAGTGATGAAAAATCATGTTAACAATTTAATTAATTCAAATATTTTTATATACACATGAATGAGGACCTAGTCTTATTACATCAACAAATCATTTTCGCAGTTTTAGCCTTTTGACCATCTTTCATGACATGTGAATTACGAGTTTTATGTCTTGTCAAATATGTTATTCTACTGAAGCAAACCAAAATGCCATATATATATATATATATATATATATATATAAAAGTGAATCAAATCTTAAAATTCAAAAAAAAAAAAAAAATTGAATAAAAATGAATGTGAGCTTTTAAATTGATGTGATCAGTGACATTTCTTTTTATAAATGATGCTTAAAATATATTATCATTTAATGAAACATGTATAGATTTTTTTTTTTTTATCTAGCATGAAATAAGTTTAATACCGGATGCAGTGATTCCAATACTAAAATCTTATTCGTATAAAATAGGAATACATTTATTAATTCTATGATCCAGATTAAAATTTATTTATTAATTTATGTTTTAATTTCGCCATATGTATTATTCTTGTGTTTTTTCTTATCAAGAAATATATATTTTTCCATTCAATAGCCCATATTTCTTTTTACTATATATGTTATTCAAAAAACAGTAAAATTAAAAAAATACTCCCTCCGTCCCACCTCAATTGTCCCACTTTCCTTTTTTCGTCCGTCCCACCTCAATTGTCTCATTACTTAAAAAGGTAACTTTTTCACACTCAACAATAAAATATTAATTTCACTCAACTTACTTTACACTCACACTCCTTGGTTATTGTGCCCGGTCAACCCGGGACAATTCAGCTGGGACGGAGGGAGTATTAATTATTGATCTAATAATCTTAGAATTCAAATTCAATTCTATTAACCCAGACTTTAATTTTAATATTAAATCTAATTAATCTTTATATAGTTATATATCGATTTTATTCAAGAAATTGTAAAAGCATTGCCTTATATCAAAGTTTTATTTATTATTATTTCTTATTTATCTGTATAACTTATTGACTCTCCTGTTTTTTAAGTTGGAGAATATAATTTAAATAGGGATGCTTTCTTGTAATCTAACCTATGACCAATTAATTATAAATAAAAATGTGTTATTAACCCTTTCTTTTAATATATACTATAATCTTAATAAGTATCCCCTCCGATCATTAGTTCCATTTTGATTGGACACGATACCAATGTTTGTATTTATCGTGAAATTAATTTTTTTTATTGATGTGTAAATTAATTTCCACTTTAGAAAATTAGACTAATTTAACGGGACATACAAAAATGGAAAATAGGATTAATCTGGAATGGAAGGAGTGTTTGTTATTTTGAGTTAACTAGAATTGTACCCGTGCGTTGAACAAAAATATATTTTATACTTATATTTAAACTTTATATAAGATAATATAATTATTTTTAAATTTATATTTTATTCAAATAATCTTAATATTATATCTATTTTATACATATTAAGAAAAAAATATTTTAATATTTAAAAAAATTATATAAAGAATACTAAATAAAAATTATAAAATATTAATTGTATTCATTTGAAGACAAATTTTTTTTGTTCAATTGAAAAATAATAGAGTATATTCTAAATTGCATTATAACATGTGTGGATATATTAAATTCGTTATATAATAGTTGCATGACTTTTATATTTTTTTACATGTATTAATTATTATAATTTATAATATTTTAGCTTAGATATATTTAATTCATCTATGTTATCTCCTATATTGAGAACTATCAAGCTTTCATATTATAAAAAATATATGTTTTTAATGAAAATGTATAAATTCTAAACTTTGTATTGGCAAAATATTCATAAATTTATTTAATATATCTTATTTGGTTTGACACATTTTAAAAACATTTTGGAGGGAATTTTCAGGAACTCTTTTAGTATATTATATATATAGATTATTAATTAAAGCTCTTACGTGGAGATAAGAAATCAATTTTGAACCATAAATTAATGATCCATTTACACAAAACAGTGTATCTCCACAATCCTAATCCTGCAAACATGAAGATCTCCCAAATTAGCAACAAATTAATCAAACCACTCTCCCCAACTCCTCCAAGCCTCAACAAATACTCCATCTCCTTTCTTGACCAGTGTATGGAGCCGATGAACTTCGCTGTTGTCATGTTTTATCAATCCAAACCCGAAAACAGCATCATCCAATTGGAGCAATCACTTGCCAAAATCCTGGTTCAATTCTACCCTCTTGCTGGTAGATACATCAAGAATGATCACATCGTTGATTGCAGCGATCAGGGCGTCGAATTTGTCGAAGCAGAAGCTCTGGACGTCGAGCTTCTCGATCTCATCGTGAACATCGAGACCGAGCAGCTCAACGCCCTACTTCCACATCAATATTTCCGAGTTGATGAAGCTGCACCACTCTTGTCGATCCAGGCCTCACATTTCCCCGGCGGCGGCCAAGCCATCGCCATCAGCGTTCGACACACTGTCTTCGACATGTGTTCACTCAGCACGTTCATCGCCGCCTGGTCGAGCGCCACCAATCCAGTCAGGACAACCGAAATCATCACCCCCTCATTCGATCTTCCAAAACTGATCCCATATAAGGATCATGATTTCGGGATCACAACGGATAACTTCAGCTGCCATGATCAAGATTTGGTTGTGAAAAGGCTTTTTTTCGACAAGGCGGCATTGATGAGGCTGAGATCAAAACTAAACCCAAATCACGGCGGAAAAACAATCTCTCGAGTTCGTGCTGTGTGTGCCTTCATAGCCAAAACCCTAATCCGCCTGAATCGCGGCAACGCCGGAGAGTTCGTGGTCGTTCAAAGCATTAACATGAGGGAGAGAATGATCCCACCTCCACCGAAGCATGCTTGTGGGAATCTTGCCATCATCACGAATGGACGAATAGATGCATCGGAAGGTAAGGAGATTGGGTTGCAGGAGTTGGCTGATTTATTAGGTGAGTCTGTTTGGAAGAGCATAGCTGATTGCGCAGGAATACTGTCTCCAAATCATGATGGACGTGATATCATCATTAATACATACACCAACTTCTTTCAAGAATTGGGGAATCCCGATTCCAAGAGTATAGTTTTCACTGATTGGAGTAAGTTTGGATTCTACGAAGCGGACTTCGGATGGGGGAAGCCCGTTTGGACGGGCGCGGGACCTCTACAGACCAGCGCCACCACCATTGTGCTCATGAGCAACAAAGAGAGTGATGGGGTGGAGGCGTGGGTGCATCTCAGCAGAAGTGACATGCATTACTTTGAGCAAGATGAAGAAATCAAATTATTTATTACATAAAATGAACTTGATGCGTGCAAGATTAATGTAAAACTCGTTACATGCTGATGTGCGTTGGAACACTGCCTATATTTCAATAAATCAAAGTATTTTAATTTTAAAAAGTTGATGTATTTGTTAGTGTAGTTTCACACTTTCAAATATGTTTCTATGCAAATGCAAGAGGATCGTATCAAAGACTTAATTACCACGCCCTAAATATAATAGGATGCCAATATAGTAGGAATTAGAATTCTAAATGAACTAAGTTGCCGTTGTGCTACTTGGGATCTAGACTCGATAAAAGCTCGTATGAGTTTGATTAATAAAACTCATTTATTAAACGATCCAAACTTAAACTTTATAGTATTTGATTAGTGAGCTCGTGAGAAAGCTCATTAGCTAAATTTAGTATGAATTATAAAATTAATATTTTCATAAAGCGTAATTAGTGTTGAGGTTCGTTTATATCAAGATCGGGACATGGGACTTCTGCTGAGATGCACCTAGGCCTCCACCCCGATCACCCTCTTTGTTGCTCTTGAGCACAATGGTGGTGGTGCGGGTCTGTAGAGGTCCGACGCTCGTCCAATGCTGTCTAATTGATTGTTGGAGTAGTCTCAATATTACTCGAGGAAGTAGTTCGAGTGGGTCGAGGAGACTAGTCCGGTAAAGTGGGCCGAGCTGTGTAGGTCGAGGAACTCGAGGAGCAGTTCGAGTTGGATAGATATGGAAAATATATTTTGTATATCTTTTTCCTTGTTGGACAAGATTTATCCTAATCAGTATTAGATTTGGATGGGAATAAATCTATTTTAGATAGATTTAGGTTTAGATATATCATACCATATCTAGGTATTATATTCCTTATGTATTTAGGAATATCTCCCTATATATACCCCTGCTCCCCACAAATTGTAATTGTCACATACTTTGTATTTTCTTCACCATAAATAATATCATCACCGAGGAGGCTTGAAGAGTGGACGTAGAGCTTACGCTCGAACCACTATAATTCTTTGTGTTCTTGCATTTTCTGCTAGTTATTTGTGTCGCAATCGCTTCAATTCACAACAAATTGGTGCGGTGAACGTGGATAGAGAAGGATTGCGATGGGTTCAGCCAAGTTCGAGGTGGAGCGCATCACGGGATCGAATGATTTCGGTTTGTGGAAGTTGAAGATGCAAGCGCTGTTTGTACAACAAGGCTTGGACGGTGCCTTGAAGGGAGAGGCTGGGTTACCTGACACGATGACGGAGCAACATAAGAAAAATACACTGGCGAAGGCGCACAATGCGCTGATTTTGAGTCTCGATGATACGGTGTTGAGGAAGGTGTCGAAGGAGAAAACGGCAGCGGAAGTATGGACCAAACTGGAATCCTTATATATGAAGAAATCCCTAGCGAATCGGCTCTATCTTAAACAATCATTGTATTTGTTTTAGATGCAAGAGGGAAGACCAATCAACGAGCAGCTCGATGAGTTCAATAAGTTGATCCTCGATCTGGCAAATATCGATGTGGCGATAGGAGATGAGGATCAGGCATTGATGTTGTTGAGTGAGCTGCCAAAGAATTATTTGAACTTCAAGGAAGCCTTAATGTATGAAAGAGAGTCATTGACCATGGATGAGGTTCAGTCTGCTCTAAGTTCTAAGGAGTTAAATGAGAAGAACGAGGAGCGAGAGAACTCTCATGGAGAAGGCTTGGTGGCTAGGGCGGCTCGAGGAAGACCGGAGATGAGGAACTCCAACAGGGGAAGTTCGAGGTCAAGGTCGAGGCCAAAGCCAGGATCACAGCCAAAGGTCAAGTGCTTTCTCTGCCAAAAGAAGGGACATATCAAAAGAGATTGTCCGGATAGGCAAACAAAGCAGGAGCAGAAGCAGCAGACGGATGTAGCTGTTGCTGAGCAGGAATATGACTCTGGAGAGGCATTAGTGATTTCGAATGAGCGCTCGGAGAGGGAATGGATATTGGATTCAGGTTGTACATTCCACATGACACCTAATAAGTCATGGCTCGAAGGGCTCGAGGAGCAGGAGAACTCGAATGTTCTTCTGGGCAACAATAAACCATGCAAGGTGGTTGGAATGGGTTCGTTGAGGATTAAGATGCACGATAATACAGAAAGGGTACTTCGAGGTGTAAGGTACGTTCCGGAGCTTAAGAGAAACTTGATCTCTTTAGGGATGCTCGATGAACTGGGTTACACGATCAAGATGGAAGCTGGGACTTTGAAGGTGTGCAAAGGATCCCTGGTCTTGATGAAAGGAGCTCGAAGGAATGGAATATACACTCTGATGGGGAGCACGGTGATCGGATAGGCTTCGATAGTGACGGTTGACAAGTCATTACTGTGGCACAGGCGACTCGATCACGTTAGTGAGAGAGGGCTACAGGAGTTATCGAAGCAAGATCTGTTGCTCGGGGATAATATCAGAGAGTTAGATTTCTGTGAGAATTGCATCTATGAGAAATCTCACCGTGTAAAGTTCGGAGTAGGTCGACAGAGAGCTCGAGGAACTCTAGACTACATCCACTCAGATCTATGGGGACCTTCAAGGGTCAGTTCGAATGGAGGAGCGAGGTACTTCATGAGCCTCATTGATGATCACTCAAGGAAGGTGTGGGTCTACATCTTGAAGAATAAGAGTGATGCTTTGGAGACCTTAAAGAAGTGGAAAGTGCTGATCGAAAATCAGACTGGAAGGAAGGTGAAGAGGCTGCGAACTGACAATGGCCTTAAGTATTGCTCGAAGGAGTTCGAGAGGTATTGTTCGAAGCACGGTATTGCAAGGCACAAGACAGCTGCTGGAACACCTCAGCAGAACGGATTGGCGGAGAGGTACAATCGGACATTGCTGGAAAGAACGAGGTGCATGCTGTTTGGTGCAAAGCTACCCAAGTCGTTCTGGGCAGAAGCAGTGACTACTGCAGCTTATTTGATCAATCAGTGCCCCTCGACTGCACTAGGTTTCAAGACACCGGAAGAAATATGGTCTGGTCATCCTCCGGATTTTAGCAACCTTAGTGCTTTTGGTTGCGTGGCTTATGCGAACATCAAAGGAGATAAGCTTGGGAGGAGGGCATTGAAATGCATATTCATTGGGTACCCCGAAGGTGTGAAAGGGTACAAGTTATGGTGTCTCGAGCCGGATGTAAGAAAGTGCATCATTAGTGGGGATGTGACGTTCAAGGAGGAGCTGGTAGGAGAACTGGATAAAGGGGCCGAGGAACGGGAAAATATCCTTGAGAAACAAGGTGGTGCTTCGGAGGAACAGTCTGACAATGTCGAAGGAAATAGATCAGTTACTGAGATTAAGGTGGAGCCGACCAGTGGGTCGAAGAGAGTACCTCAGGTGGATGGAGAGATTGAGGTGGTTCGAGGGTCAGGTGCACTTCAAGATTATAATCTCACGAGAGATAGGGAACGAAGGCAGATAAGACCTCCCACTCGATTCGGATATGCTAATGTCGTAGCATATGCCTTTGTTATGGTGGAAGAGGTAGAGTTGGATGATACTGAGCCGAAGAGCTACACCGAGGCCATGACTTGTAAGGAGAGGCTCAAAATGGCTAGATGCCATGAAGGAGGAGATGGACTCCTTGAAGAAGAATAACACCTGGGAGTTGGTGGACAAGCCGGGGGAGAAGCAATCGATAGTTAG
This sequence comes from Plectranthus barbatus, assembly GCA_026898455.1. Classification (NCBI taxonomy): domain Eukaryota; kingdom Viridiplantae; phylum Streptophyta; class Magnoliopsida; order Lamiales; family Lamiaceae; genus Plectranthus; species Plectranthus barbatus. Next base: position 27,381 of record JAPKLW010002079.1, read on the forward strand.
CTGTAAGAGGATCTTCAAGAAGAAACAAGAGGTTTCTGGGGTTAGATTCAAGACTAGACTAGTTGCTCGAGGCTTCACGCAACGGGAAGGTGTGGATTATGGAGAGGTGTTTGCGCCGGTGGTGAAACAAAGGTCTATAAGGCTGATATTGTCGTTAATTGCTAGGTACGACATGGAGTTGGAGCAACTGGATGTGAAGACCGCATTTCTGTACGGAGAGCTGAAGGAAAGGATCCTTATGACGCAGCCCGAGGGCTTCGAGGAAGCTGGTAGCGGGGAGAAGGTGTGTCTTCTCAAGAAGTCATTGTATGGATTGAAGCAGTCTCCAAGGCAGTGGAATAGGCGGTTCGACAAGTTTATGATTCAGCAGGAATTTGTTCGATGTAAACATGACCCATGTGTATATTTTCGAGGTGAAAACATAGAGACTCGAATTTATCTACTGTTGTATGTAGATGATATGCTGATAGCGAGTCGAGATAAGCAAGGGTTAGCCGAACTGAAAGAAGCTCTGAGTCAGGAGTTCGAGATGAAGGATCTCGGTTGTGCTCGAAAGATCCTGGGTATGGAAATAATTCGAGACAGAGCTCGAAGAAGACTTACATTATCTCAAGAGGGATACTTGATGAAAGTTCTTGAGAAGCATGGAATGAAGGTTGTAAAGCCTGTGCTCACTCCGTTAGCAGCTCATTTCAAGTTGAGTGCTGCTGAGAAACTCGACGAGGAGGAAAGGGAGTTTATGAGAGGTGTTCCTTATGCGAGCGTTGTCGGTTCGTTGATGTATGCTATGGTCTGTACGAGACCGGATCTTGCTTATGCTCTCAGCATGGTTAGTAGGTTCATGGCCGAACCTAGGAAAGAGCATTGGACAGCTCTGAAGTGGGTCCTCAGGTATGTTCGTGGGACAGTTGGAAAGGGTCTAGTCTTCGAGGATGATGGTTTGAGCTCAAGGCTCCCAGTCGAAGGGTTTGTGGACTCAGATTATGCAGGATGTATGGATAGGAGGAAGTCATTGACGGGTTTTGTGTTCACATCGTATGGAACAACGATTAGTTGGAGAGCAAGTCTACAGAGGGTAGTTGCCTTATCTTCGACGGAGGCGGAGTACATTGCCTTGACCGAAGCGATTAAGGAAGGTCTATAGTTGCTCGGATTCATGAATGAACTGGGGATTGATCAAGGAAAGATGAAGGTTTCCTAGGATAATCAAGGTGCTTTGCAGTTGGCAAAGAATGATGTTCATCATAAGAGAACTAAGCACATCGATGTGAAGTTCCATTTTACAAGAGATGTGGTTGCAGCCGGAGAGGTCGAGCTGCATAAGGTCAATACTCTCGATAATCTTGCGGATATGATTACGAAGCCAGTTCCAAGTACTAAGTTTGAGTACTGTTTGGAACTCATCAAACTGTTAAAGTCGAACTGAAGAGGAGGTGCCAAGCCGAGGTGATATTGATCCTAAGGTGGAGAATTGTTGTAGTAGTCTCAATATTACTCGAGGAAGTAGTTCGAGTGGGTCGAGGAGACTAGTCCGGTAAAGTGGGCCGAGCTGTGTAGGTCGAGGAACTCGAGGAGCAGTTCGAGTTGGATAGATATGGAAAATATATTTTGTATATCTTTTTCCTTGTTAGACAAGATTTATCCTAATCAGTATTAGATTTGGATTGAAATAAATCTATTTTAGATAGATTTAGGTTTAGATATATCTTACCATATCTAGGTATTATATTCCTTATGTATTTAGGAATATCTTCCTATATATACCCCTGCTCCCCACAAATTGTAATTGTCACATACTTTGTATTTTCTTTACCATAAATAATATCATCACCGAGGAGGCTTGAAGAGTGGACGTAGAGCTTACGCTCGAACCACTATAATTCTTTGTGTTCTTGCATTTTCTGCTAATTATTTGTGTCGCAATCGCTTCAATTCACAACATTGACTATTCGACAATGTGGTGGTATCGTATATTGTAAATCGTTTGGGTCTTGTGATTTTTATGTGTGAGGCATGGAACTTATTCAATCAAACATTCACAACTCAAGTAGAAGAAATTGCAAAATCTGTGGCAAGATTTTGTGATGGTCTGCCCCTAGCGATTAATTCCTTGGCTGCAAGCATGAGGGGTCAGAGTGCCATTCATACTTTCGCAGACCAAGATGACATGAGAGATGGTGGGGTTTTTGATCGGTTTAATGAGAATAATGGAAGTCAAAGTAAGGATTTCAATTCACTTCAATTTTGTTTCCTAAATTTCTCATTATATCCTGAAGATGAAGAAGTAGCAAGATACGAACTGATGAGAGCATTCATTTCAGAGGGGCTGATGGATATAAAAAACAACCACTGTTATTTTTTCATTTCTTTGCCTTTTCTCCCTTAATTATAGATGGCTGTAACCTTAAAAAGAGATGAATGTAACCTTAATTAGAGATTATAACAATAAGATTCTCTCAGCAAAAATCAGAAGCTTGACTCAATCTAGTTCTGCTTTATCTAATCTTTTTAATATTCCAACTTTTCTACGTGTGATGTAAAGGGAACATGTGGGCACTACAAATGGAACATAACGTACACACCAATGCTTGAGTTTACTGTTTACAACAAGTCACCAACATATAATATAATATAATATTTTATAATATTAAGATATAATTTTTTTAAAAAAAACATTTATATTTGTTTAATAATTTATTAAATATATACAATCTTTATTCATCAATATTATATGTATATTATATTAGGAATGGCAATTGGTTTAGGTTGACATATTAGGTTGAGACCTAATATATATTAATACATTATATGTCTACCCGAACCCGATCCATCTATTTTTTCAGGTCAGAAAAACTAACCCGAACCCGACCTTTTCATTTTTAAGTCAACCCAAAAAATGACCCAAATGATTCGTTTAGTAAAAAATTTGTTCCCTCAAAAAATCAACATAATTTTTTATTTTATTTTATTTATTCTATTATAATATATATATATATATATATATATATATATATATATATATATAAACAATAATAAAAAATATAAACTAACTGATGAGATACCGACATACCGCCTCAGTGTTAGGCGATAATTAATGGATAAACTAATTTCTTTTTTCTTATTTAAAATATATAAATTCTAATAAATAAAAATAAATAGATTTTAAAGAAAAAATACAAAAAATCTTCAGCCTAGGTTGGCGCCTTGCAAGCCTGAACACCGATTAATCATCGGTTTATCTAGAAACACCAATTTGATGATTTTTATTTCAACTGATGGATATAAATACAGTAAGATTTCCAAACTTGAGAAAGTAGGCCAGTGTTATGTAAACTGTCAAAACTTGAGAGGCGGCTATGATTTGGAACTCCATCAAGGAAATCAAGATTAAAGGGTGCCCAAGATTGGAGAAGAAACTGCCAGTGCATTTGTATGTTCCTCTACAACCCAACAGAGAATTATTGGAGTGGGACATTTCCCACCAGTTTGTTGGTTTGTTAGTTTTTTATAATACCGCGGATGAGTTGGATGAGCAGAGTTTAAGTGGAGAAGAGAATTTGAGTGATGGAGAAGACTTGGCTGCGTTGGATGAGCAAAGCTCAAGTGAAGAGGAGAATTCAAATGATGAAGATGACTGCGGTTGGGTTGGACTTGGATGAGCAAAGTTCTAGTGGAGAAGGTGAGCTGATGCGGTTTAGGTTGGTGATGAAGGAAATTGTTTGTGAGCTGTCACGTCATACTATTTCTACAAATAGCGTGTGGCCAATTGATGGAGATTGATTTTTTTCTGAATCAATGAAATATTTTTACATATATATGTAGGGTTTTTACGTGAACCGAATCACCAAAATCAAACTGAACCGGATCGATCTATGGATATTGCCCACAATTCAAATTCTCAAAACCCTAGCATGCTCCTATGAATTTGATACATAATTGTGGATTGAGAGATTACCGTAATTCCGTAGTGTCTGTACCGATCTTTTGCGTTTGAATTCCAAACTTTAATTCAACCACGCAATACGAATTTATCTGCGGAAGAAGAAATTAGATCTCTAATTTCTAAAATAAATTCGAAACAAAGAAATTGAGAAAGAAAAATTCTGTTCTCCAGATCAGGTCTTCAGATCTGTATCCCTGTGCTGATCAGATCTACTACTGGTGAGGACTTCGTAGAACTGTGGCTTGAGAAGGACCAGAATCGAAATTCTCCTCCCTTTTTCTCCAAAGTCGGCGCCCCACTCTCTCTCTCCTAGGGTTTGTGTTTTTCAACTGTGTTATGAAGTCACTTGGGTTTCAGAGAGAGATCTGTCTATTTATAGACCTATGGTTTTATCCCTAATGAGCTCTTTGGGCTCAATTCAGCATATTTATTGGGCCAGACCTGGGACCTAATGCAAATAATAAAGTGGGCCTATAAATTAATTAATTCCCATGTCAACAACCCAGGACACAATTAATTAATTAATATTAATTCTTTTTCACCACAGAATTAATACTGACCTACCCCTTTATTACCACGTTATGAGAATTGGTTGCATTAATTGAGAATCCCCATATTTAAGGTTACCGGACATTCATTAATTAATCGGAGCCTCTGACAAGCTCTAACTACAATTTATTAATATCTTATAATTCCTGAGTAGTACCACTCAAACCTTATCACTCGTGCCTGAACTTAATCAGCCTGCAGGACTTTGGCACGATGAATGTTATTGAGCTCCTCAGGGAATGTCCCCATCATATTACTCGGATATGGTTACCTAAGTTCAGTGTCAGGCGGTACTACACGAGCTGCTGTTACCCAAGATGCGGATATACGAGCACGTTACTCAGGCTCTCCACCATGGCAAGTCAAAGCAACAGTCAACCCGTGCAAACCCTGAACCTTCGTTAGGGTTTGGACTCAATCAATATAACGAGATCTTTTTTTCGCTGATGTCAGACAGACGAATATATCTCACTGCGGTCCATCAATACGCCACCTCTGCGTACCAGCATGTCAAGTAACCAAGACAGACTACTTATTCCGACAATGCCGCAGCCATCCGGACAGACGTATCCTCATACGCTGTCTCGGCTGTGATGAGGTTTCTGTCTCACTAGGTCAAGTGATCATACTGTCTTCTGCGATCTACAACACGCCGTATGATCGTCCCTATCGGTGAGACAAGAGGATACCATTGTTCATACATGTACGATTGTTAACAGATAAGAGAAATAAACCGTTGTATACTCATTATAATAAATGCTTTCAGTATACAAAACCCATCAATCTCCCACTTATACTCAAAGCATAACTAAGCTATTACAGAGTATACAGTCCATCTATCTAGTCTGCTGTCTCTTTAACCACTATAAGTGGTCGGCATCCACCTCAGACCCAGCTCACGAATATATCTTTCGTAAACTTTCTGCGGCAAGCTCTTTGTAAATGGATCAACAAGATTGTCAGCAGTGTCAATCTTCTTAATCAGCACATCGCCCCTCGATACGATTTCTCGTATGATATGGTACTTTCTCTCTATGTGTTTGCTTGCCCTGTGAGACCGCGGTTCCTTCGAGTTTGCCACCGCACCAGAGTTATCACAATAAATTGTGATGCTCATCGGCAAACTCGGAATCACGCCCAACTCTAAAAGGTAGTTCCGGAGCCACACCCCCTCTTTCGAGGCGTCGGAGGTGGCGACATATTCCGCCTCCATGGTGGAGTCAGCAATGCATTTCTTCTTTGAGCTCCTCCATGATACAGCTCCACCTCCCAGGGTAAACACATAACCTAAGGTCGATTTCTTCTCATCCTGGTCCCCTTGGAAATCCGAGTCTGTATAACCCACAGGGCACAAATCCTCACTTTGATAAACTAGGCAGAAATTCCTAGTTCTCTTCAAATACTTGAGGATATGCTTTACAGCAGTCCAGTGCGCCTGTCCAGGGTTAGACTGATATCTTGCTACCATGCTAACGACATAACAGATATCTGGCCTGGTACACAACATTGCATACATGAGACTACCCACAACCGAAGCATATGGTACAAGACTCATTTCGTCTTTCTCCCGCTGTGTCTGAGGACACTGCCCACTAGAAAGACGAACGCCATGTCTGAAAGGTAGCAAGCCTTTCTTGGCGAGTTGCATGCTGAACCGGGCTATCACAGTATCCACATAGGATGCCTGGGATAAGCTCAACATTCTTCTTTTACGATCTCGTAAGACCTTAATCCCAAGAATGTAGCCAGCTTCACCCAGATCCTTCATTTGGAACTGTTCGGATAACCAAACCTTGATTTCGGACATCACTCCCTCGTTGTTTCCAAATAGGAGTATGTCATCAACGTATAGTGCAAGGAAGACCACGCTCCCACTGACACAAAGTCGGTAAACACAACTTTCATTTTCCAACTGTGCAAATCCATAGGATTTAATCACATCGTTGAAACGTAAGTTCCACGACATTGAAGCTTGCTTAAGTCCATACAAGGACTTCTTAAGCTTCCAGACAAGATGTTCTTCGCCCTTGCTTATGTAACCTTCGGGTTGCTGCATATAGATGTCTCTACCTTCTTCAAGGTAACCGTTTAGAAAAGCGGTTTTGACATCCATCTGCCAGATCTCGAGGTCCATATGCGCAGCTATGGCAAGGAGTATCCGGATAGATTTGAGCATGGCTACAGGTGAAAAGGTTTCGTCATAGTCAATGCCCTCTTTCTGACTATAACCCTTGGCCACCAGTCTAGCCTTGAAAGCCGTGATCTTTCCATCCGCTCCTTTCTTTCTTTTGTATACCCATTTGCACCCTATGGCCCTAAAGCCATCCGGCAAATCAGTTTTCTCGTATACATCCATAGCAGTTATGGATTCTATTTCAGAATCCATGGCGACACGCCATTTGGCAACATTCTTGTCCTCCACTGCCTCTTCGTAAGTCAGTGGGTCAGAGTCCTCATGTCCATCTTCCGGGCTCAAGTCCGAAGACTCACCCATGAACATGTACCTTTCCGGTTGGAAAATAACTCTCCCACTACGACGAGGCATCGGTGCCATGTTAGTAGTAGGTGCAGTGACTTGTGGTCCTGCACCTTGCACTGAAGAACGTGTCTGTGGTGTTGTACCTCTCACAGGTGCACCCATATCTACACGTTCCCCTTCCCTTGGAATTGCATTCTCGTTCTCAATTTCTTGAAGAACGATATCACTCCTTGACTTGTGATTACTCAGATACTCATCCTCCAAGAATCTAGCGTTGGTGCTAACAACGACCCTTTGACTCTCAGGATAGTAAAAGTAACCACCTTTCGTTTGCCTGGGATACCCTATGAACAACATTACTTTTGACCTGCTTTCTAACTTATCAGGTTCCTTCGACAGTACGTGTGCCGGACAGCCCCATACTCTAAACTTGCACAAACTAGGTTTGCAACCAAGGAAGAGCTCAGAAGGCGTCTTAGGAACTGATTTAGAAGGCACCACATTAAGCACGTAAGCTGCTGTCTCCAATGCGTAGCCCCAAAACAAAATTGGTAAGTTTGCATAACTCATCATCGACCTTACCATCTCTAGGCTACACCGTTTTGCTGGGGAGTACCCGCTGCAGTCCATTGGGATGTAATCCCATTTACTGACAAATACTGCAGGAACTCGTTACCGAGGTATTCGCCACCGCGGTCAGATCGCAGCGACTTGATAGTTTTCCTGACCTTCTTTTCTACTTCAGCCTTGAACTCTTTGAATTTCTCAAAGCATTCAGACTTGTAGCGAAGCAGGTAAACGTATCCGTACCTTGAGTAATAGTCAATGAAAGTGACGAAGTACTCGTACCCTCCACGAGCCTGCGTGGACATCGGTCCACATAAGTCAGAATGGATCAATTCCAACACTTCCTCTGCTCGAGACTGACGATGCAGGATTCGCAGACTTGATAAGGTACAGCCCGGACTAAGTCCAATGTACCGTCATCTGCAAGTCTCTGAATCCGCTTCAAGCTGATGTGACCCAGTCTCAAGTGCCAGAGATATGTAAGATCCTCATCAGAAGAAGTAAGTTTTCTCTTCCTAGGATTATCAATTACAGATGAATTACATGCAATACTTGCGGAAGACTTATGATTACAGTTAACAACATAGAGAGAATTATTCAGCATTCCACGACAGATAACACCGTTATTACCAATGATAGAAACACCACTATCAAAAATAACTGAATATCCATCAACATAAAGTTTGGAAACTGAAATGAGGTTCCGCCGAAAATCCGGCACATACAAAACATCTCTCAATGTTAAAACGGAATCATCAAAGTACAAGGTGAAATCTCCAATGGCAGCTGCACTCACTTGTGCTGCGTTCCCCATCGAGATGGTAACCTCGTCATTCTTCAGCACCTTCCTCGGTGTGAACCCCTGCAAAATGTAACAAACATGATCAGTAGCTCCAGTATCCACTACCCACGAATGAGTAGAAATCGATGCTAAACATGTTTCCGTTACAAATGCAAATGACGTACCTTGTCCCTTGGCATTCGGACAATCCACCTTTCCGCATCCAGCACACTTGTTCTTCTTTGGAGTGACCTTGGCTCTCTTCCCCTTCCTAGACTTGCTATCACTACCTGCTTTCCTGAACTTGTTCTCAGCACCGTCATCTCCAACCTTAGAGGTTGTTGAACCAGCGCTAGAACCAGACAGAACAGTTTTCGTGCTCGCATGGTAGACTGCTCCACTACAAGATCCTCAAGCAGCTCATGCAAAGCATACTCTCCCTTTGCAGCAGCAACTACCTTAAAGTCATTAAAAGATTCCGGAAGAGAATTCAAGATAATATCAATCTCGCCTTGCGCACTGATATTACCACCCCGCACAGTGAACTATCTCATGAGATCAATCACAGACATCATGTGCTCCATCACCGAACTATCCTCAACCATCTTCTTGCACACAAGATTGTGTACAAGCTTACAGTCGATAGTTCGCTCCACTTTGCCAAAAGCTGTCGAGAGTTCCTTCCAAATCTCTCCAGTCCTTTCGAGGTGTTCATACTTATGCCTTAATTCTCTAGACAGGAACCCGTGATGAGCCAGAAGGCAGACTCATCAGCATCCTCCCATCTGTCATAGAATTCAAGCTCAAGTTCGCACACACCTCTTTGAGAACGCAACAGTGGATCCATGTAAAGAACATGTGCTTGATTTTTCAGATAAAGGATGTGTTTGATGCAGAAACTCCATACATGGAAGTTTGGACCAGTTAGAGGATTGAGAGCAAGTATATGATCGACAGTAGACATAGACATATCTGAAACAATAAAGAATCTTAAATAAGAACATACATGTTGAACTTCGAAAACAAATGCATTGAAAACCTTTTAATAAATCAAATACAAATGTTTTCCAATAATTGCCCAAGAGTTCCCACCGCAAGCTACACTCGTAGACGTTTACGATGTCACCCTCAACCAGAACTGCGGGTTTTAAGCCCCAATCCATTTCATTTCACTACCATGTCAGGATGCTTTTGACACTAGAAATTAATAATTAGTGAAAACCTTAGACCAAGCCATCTCTCAAGAACAGGGATGCAATTCTTGCATTATATTCTAAGATGCTTCTAAGCAATTAACCACAAATTTAACTCCGGCCAAAAGAGACAGTTTAGCATGGCACGTAACCATACCGCATAGCCCTTAAAGCTTTTGTTATCTATAATTTAAATCAATCCTAGAATACTTGTGAAAGAGGTCTACGCAAGCTACACTCGTAGATGTTTACGCAAAGCCCTCCCACAATTCACATGATTTAAATTGTTTGTCTAGAAATCCCAACAACCGTACCCATGCACCTCCGGGAACTAGCAAGCTACACTCGTAGACGTTTACTAGAACTAGAGATACACTTACAGCCTAGGACCGCTTTGTGGAGGTCTATTCATTTTAATTAAAAAATCTGCTTAGTATTTTTCTTTTAAAAGGTTTCTTTATGCGCACACATAATTTCCTTTTGTCATTATATTTTCCAAATTTTTACATGTAATAATACAAGCCCAAAAATTCCCAAAATATAATCCAACAAAAAAAAAATTAATCACATAAGCATGCTTGGAAAGACTGTAAATAATAAAAGCAGTAAAACATGATTTTCCTATTATCTACACATGCTTAAATTGCGCACATAAATAAATCACATATCATACGAGGATAATTAAGGCAAACAAAAATTCCTCGTGGCCCCAAAAATAAATAGAAAATAAAATCTATCAATTACAATTTGAATTTTGAATTTAATGGATAAATTCAAATCTTCTCAAATCTTCAAGGGCCTCCAAATCTTAATACACCAAATCTTTTGGGATTTAGGCCTTTGTAATCTGATGATTTGCCCTAACCCTAATGCAAACCTAGGGTTTAGACAGGATTGCACAAACCACCAAAAACACAAGCCACCGCGACGGGATAGCAGCAGCCGACGACGACCGGAGCTGCCGCCGACCGCCGCCGCCAGCCCAGCCGCCGCCGTGCCCAGCACGTCGCGCGCTCGCGCGCGCGCGCCCTGCGCTGGCTGCTGTGCCACGTGCGCCCGCGCGCACCCCTGCGCCGAGCCCGCGCGCGCCGCCGTCACCCGCCGTCATCTCCGTCGGCCCTGCATCGGCTCCGTCTTCGTTCTTCGTCCTCGACCCGTCCAATTACATAATTTGAAAAATAAAATTACGGAAACTATTCTATTACAATTTTCAAATCTATGCTAATCATGGATTTTCTCATGATTTTACAAAATAATTCAGCCATATACGGATAAACCACCGCGGGCTGAATCAACGGGTTGCCACGAGGAATAAAAACCAAACATCCACAGTAATAAATTCATACATGCATAATATCGAATTTAATTACGAAAAACAGAGCCATAAATCAAAAACCTGGCTCTGATACCAATTGTAGGGTTTTTACGTGAACCGAATCACCAAAACCAAACTGAACCGGATCGATCTATGGATATTGCCCACAATTCAAATTCTCAAAACCCTAGCATGCTCCTATGAATTTAATACATAATTGTGGATTGAGAGATTACCGTAATTCCGTAGTGTCTGTACCGATCTTTTGCGTTTGAATTCCAAACTTTAATTCAACCACGCAATACGAATTATTCTGCGGAAGAAGAAATTAGATCTCTAATTTCTAAAATAAATTCGAAACAAAGAAATTGAGAAAGAAGAATTCTGTTCTCCAGATCAGGTCTTCAGATCTGTATCCCTGTGCTGATCAGATCTACTACTGGTGAGGACTCCGTAGAACTGTGGCTTGAGCAGGACCAAAATCGAAATTCTCCTCCCTTTTTTCCAAAGTTGGCGCCCCACTCTCTCTCTCTTAGGGTTTGTGTTTTTCAACTGTGTTATGAAGTCACCTGGGTTTCAGAGAGAGAGAGCTGTCTATTTATAGACCTAGGGTTTTATCCCTAATGGGCTCTTTGGGCTCAATTCAGCATATTTATTGGGCCAGACCTGGGACCTAATGCAAATAATAAAGTGGGCCTATAAATTAATTAATTCCCACGTCCACAACCCAGGACACAATTAATTAATTAATATTAATTCTTTTTCACCACAGAATTAATACTGACCTACCCCTTTATTACCACGTTATGAGAACGGGTTGCATTAATTGAGAATTCCCATATTTAAGGTTACCGGACATCCATTAATTAATTGGAGCCTCTGACAAGCTCTAACTACAATTAATTAATATCTTATAATTTTTGAGTAGTACCACTCAAACCTTATCACTCGTGCCTAAACTTAATCAGCCTGCAGGACTTTGGCACGATGAATGTTATTGAGCTCCTCAGGGAATGTCCCCATCCTATTACTCGTATATGGTTACCTAAGTTCAGTCTCAGGCGGTACTACACGAGCTGCTGTTACCCAAGATGCGGATATACGAGCACGTTACTCAGGCTCTCCACCATGGCAAGTCAAAGCAACAGTCAACCCGTGCAAACCCCTGAACCTTCGTTAGGGTTTGGACTCAATCAATATTTCAAGATCTTTTATTCGCTGATGTCAGACAGACGAATATATCTCACTGCGGTCCATCAATACGCCACCTCTGCGTACCAGCATGTCAAGTAACCAAGACAGACTACTTATTCCGACAATGTCGTAGCCATCCGGACAGACCTATCCTCATACGCTGTCTCGGCTGTGATTAGGTTTATGTCTCACTAGGTCAAGTGATCATACTGTCTTCTGCGATCTACAACACGCCGTATGATCGTCCCTATCGGTGAGACAAGAGGATACCATTGTTCATACATGTACGATTGTTAACAGATAGGAGAAATAAATCGTTGTATACTCATTATAATAAATGCTTTCAGTATACAAAACCCATCAATATCAAACTTATTTATGTCTACTTTTCACGTCTATTATATATTTCTCCTATTACACATCATGTCCATTTTCTTTGATTTTCTTTAGATATTCTTATGCAGCGCAGTTCCTTTTCTGAATCTACCATTTGGATTTACGAAAACAAACAACTTTTAATTTCCTCCTATTAAAAAATCATATTAAAAAATGTAGTTGTTCTCATGTTTGTTAAAGGTTAATTAGTGAAAAGTATTTATTAATGTCAATTAGAAGAGATGAAATACTTACGAAATGAAAATATCATTGGTAAAAGGCATATACAACCGACTACTTCAAGCATCTCCAAGACATAAGATTTAGGTAACAATTGATAAGTTCGTGTTTTCACCAACTTATTAATTACTTTTTAGGTTGTTTAAGTAGTATTTGATGCATTTTACAAGTTTTATTGTGCATAGAAAGGTTATGTTTGTTATGTTTGTGGTGGTGTATTTTACAGGTTTTTGGGTGAAAATAAGATTGAATTATCAAAGAAATCGAGTTGGGGTGCAGCTTTGTGTCGACCGACATGATGTTGTGTCAGTCGACGTGATTTCCCTAGGTCGATCGACGTGAAGGAAGATGCACGAGACCATCGAGGCTTTTGTGTCGACCGACGTGATATCCATGTCGGTCGATGCGATCTGATCATTGCTGACGTGGAGGAGTCTAAGTGTGTCGATCGACACAGAATCTATGTTGGTCGACGCTGATCTAGAAAAGTCAAAATTCGGCCCAGATTGAAGATATTCATTTTTCTAATCCTAAATCTAGTAGGATACATCTACCACTATTATATAAAGCCTTGTATTTTTGAATTTGAGAGTCTCATGTCACTTTTCGAGTCTTATTTCACATTGTAGAACCGAACCAAATTTAGGGAATTTGGATTTGCTCTCTAAAGCAAGTTTATTTTATGCGTTAAAGTTTTATCTTTCTTCGATGATTTTCGTTATGCATATGTGTAACTAAACTCTGTGTTAGATTCTAGGGTTATAAAATTGTCCTGCTTATTTGTATATGATTAATTGAAATAATTTCATTTCCTTTCAAAGTTTATGAAATTTTGTGCTTATTTCTCAACCCAAATCAGTTGGCCACTTATTTAGGTTGCTAGTTAATGAATTAGAGACTAAAAAAGTAAAAATTATTAACTGAAAGAAAATTTTTGATTTCTTGACTGAGAAGAAAGAAATAGACTGTAAGAATAAATATGATGTTTTCTGAAGTTAATTAAATTATTCCTGAGACCGAAATGATAGAGAGATTTAATTAATCAACTTTGTTAATTATCAAAACCTGAAGTTTACAATAATTTTATGATGTTTCACTTTGTTAGGAATTAAATTGGTGTTTACTTGGTTCGTCATTATATGTTAAGCAAGATAGGAATTAAACCCTGAAATCTGTGTTTTTCGCTATTTGAATTTAAAAACTTTTATTTCTCTGCTTTTAATTTCAATTGCAATTTTAATTATGTTCTCATTTTTAAATTAGTAAAACCCTTTCAAAATTTGATCTGCCTAGACAATAGATCGAGAAACTGTGTTTCAATACATAAGGTTATTCATAATTTCATTCTCTGAGTATGCGGCTATGGCATTTGCTAAGTTGCTAAATAATTTTAGCGATCAAATTTAGAGATGGAGAGGAGAGAGAGGAAGGTGAAATGAGGATTTTATCATTCTATTTTGTAGATTTCACAATGGCTTTCGTCTCTCACTTTGATGACCGGAGGAAGAACAATTTTATCAATCCTAATGCAGCAGAAATTTCAAAGTTAAATAGTCCCTATACCCATGCGCTGCAACCATGGACACTCTAAGGATCAGGGCTTATGTCGAGGCATTGTTGGCTTGAATAGGTTGGAGCAGGTGGATGACAGCCCGGTGGCCTACATACCCATCATCAGTGAAGGACTTTTTTCCTACACTCAAGGTGTTCGAGATTAAACCAGAATGTGAGCCCACAACTTCAACTGCACAATTAAGTCTTTGAGCTACGTAGAGACGTCTTGGACAATCTGTGGGGATGTTTGATTAATGGAATAGCTTGCATCGCTAGAGACATCAATAGGGGGATTTGATGCAGGAGGCTTAAAGGCCTCTTCTATTGATAATCCTATCTTCAAGTATATACAGCGATGCATGGGGATGTCAATCGCCGGCCGCCATGATAGCGGGAAGGCGATATTCGGAGAGCTCTTCATCCTCAAGTGCATGTTAGAGTACAAGAACAATAGAATAGTTGCCTTTGTGATGGGCAACTGGAAGCGGCAGCTGAAGGCAACCAAAGGCAACATCTGGAGCAGGGGATTGATTACCCTAAATACCGAGCATGTGGATATTGACCTTACAGAGTTCCAGTTACTGCCCGACACTAGGGGATTGGGCACGACGTAGTTGGTGCAGATGCCAATGATCACCTCACGTGAGGGCGGATGGGCACTAAAGATGTTTTACAAAGATAGATTCCTCCTGCCTCAGCCTGACCTCACCCATGTCAAGGACCTCCAGTTTCGTGACAGCTGGCTGATGAGCACTGATGCTCATATGCGCCTCATGGTTGGACCCCGAGGTGGTCTAAGTACTTCCCGTCTCAGTCTCTGCCCATGGACATGACCCGACCCGACCCGACCAGCGAGTCTTGACTCATAACGAGCATAGATAGGAGAGGCATCAGCGGCAGCTCCGTGAGCAGTATGACCGGCAACATGAGACCTCTGCAACAAATGTTACAATGCAGGATGCACCAGAGGACCATGGTACCACATACTATGGTGGGGAGAGCTCCACTTCCGCTGGCCTGATTGGGCTCAGTATTCGGCCTTCATGCAGCAGCAGAAACAGTTAGCCGAGCAGCAGCGCGCCTTCATAGAGCAACAATACACGTTTATGGAGCATCAACGTACTTCTTTCAAGGAGATGCACACATCTATAGAGGGTGTTCGTACTTTATTCGAGGAGGAGCGTGTGGTGAGTGCAGCTCATCAGCAATCGGTGGATGCGCAGTTACAACATTTGACTGAGAGGATAGGGGGATTCTATCTCTTTTATGATCCCATGATATCGTGCTGGAGAAGGAAATGCAGAGGAGATGATGGCACTGGCCCATCAGACCCATCTTTAGGTATCGTTTCTCTTTTTTGGTATAACTTTCAAACTTTTTCGCTACTTCGAGTGAAACAAGTTTGGGGCGGTGAGTACGATAGAAAAGTGAAACATTTTACTTGCTTTATTTACTATTTTAGTTTTGTTTATGCATTTAAGGTAGAATTTTTTTCGAATTGCTCCATGTCATTGTTGATTTTAGTCGCTTTTGTAAGCTTTGAACTTAGGATAATCAGAACTTTTTGATGTTGTTGGTTTGAGAATATGAATTGTCCTCCATAGAATGAAAATAGTTGATCGAAGATTGATTGTTTGTGGATGTGGAATGCTAATCTTTGTGATAGAGTAGCTGATGAAAGGAGTAACTTGCTTGATGAGTCACTCTCTGATGCGTGAATTGTGCATGATGGACTGTTTTGAATTCAATAATTGTTTTGGAGGAACAAAATATGAACTCTAGTGAGATTCTTTAGCCTAATTATTCAGTTGATGTGTGACAAGGTTTATAGCAATAAACTTCTAGAATTTGACATGTTTCTCTTTTGAGGTTGCATAAGTGTAGTACAAGGGTGAAAGTGATTATAGGCATGTTCTTTCATAGCACATTCCCCATACACTAACCTTAAACTATCTCCACTCGTAGCCCATTTGAGCCGTTGAATGATTTCTTTGACATTAAAAAGGTCAAAAACTGTGAGGGGTATGTATTTGAAATAGGTGGACTTTAGGTTTAAATTGATAAGGAAGAAAAAAAACTGGGGTCTCTAATTTAGAAAGCATGAGTGAACATGAAAATATGCATAGAAAAATGTATGGTTCACTAAATGAAGGTTATGTTTGAAAAAGAAAAAAAAAAGAAAGGGGTCCTATAAAAGAGAAAAGAAAGAAGAGAGGTTGAATGTGAATGATGGTTGACATTGTTTTATGGTATGATTAGATGTGTTGAGAGTATTAAGAAATATTTGAGTCACTTAGCCAAAAATATCCCACCTATTTAGGTAGCCGCATTACAACCTATTAAAGACCTATTTGATTTCCCAAAAACTACACTATTTGAGAAGTAGAGGGATGAAAAACTTGTCAAACATATGGTAAGTGAGTTGTTTCCTTGATATGAAAGTATACACACGTTCATAAACACTTGAGTTGATGAGTGTAAACAATTTTCCCAGGTGAGTTTCCTCTTTGATGATTTGATAATTTGGATTATGTCTTAAATGTGTGATTTATGTGGATGAGTGTTACTTGGATGGTAAATGAGCTTGTGAGGCATTGCACGCCTGTATCAACATGTGATTTGATTTCCTATCTATGAATTGATTGAGGACGATCAATAGTTTAAGCTTGGGGGAGTCGATAAGTTCGTATTTTCACCAACTTATTACTTAGTTTTTAGGTTGTTTAAGTATTATTTGATGCATTTTATACGTTTTATTGTGCATAGAAAGACTTTTATGCTCGTTAGGTTTGTGGTGGTGTATTTTATAGGTTTTTGGGTGAAAATAAGTTGAAGTATCATAAAAATCGAGTTGGGGGTGCAGCTCTGTGTCGACCGACATGATTTTGTGTCGGTCGACACGATTTCCCTAGGCCGATTGATGTAAAGGAAGATGAAGAAGACCATCGAGGCTTCTGTGTCGACCGATGTGATATCCATGTTGGTCGATGCAATCTGATCATTGCTGATGTGGAGGAGTTTAAGTGTGTCGATCGACGCTGATCCAGAAAAGTCAAAATTCAGCCCAGATTGAAGATATACACTTTTCTAATCCTAGATCTAGTAGGATACATCTACCATTATTATATAAAGCCTTGTATTTTCAAATTTGAGAGTCTCATGTTACTTTTGGAAAAGTTTTGCCTTTAGACTTTAGCAACAATTCAAGTCTTCTTTCATGTTGTAGAACCAAACCAAATTGTGGGAATCTGGATTCACTCTCTGCAACAAATTAATTTATGCATTGTTATTCTAGGTTTTATCTTTCTTTCATGATTTATGTTATGCATACGTGTAACTAAACTCTTATCAGATTCTAGGGTTATAAAACTGTCCTGCTTACATGTTTATGATTAATTGAATTTATTTCCTTTCCTTTCAAAGTTTATGAAATTTTGTGCTTATTTCTCGACCCAAATCAGTTGGCCACTTATTTAGGTTGCTAGTTAATTAATTTGAGACTCAAAAAGTAAAAATTATTAACGGAAATACAATTTCATAATATAGTTTTGATTTCTTGTCTGAGAAGAAAGAAATAGTCTATAGGATTAAACTTGATGTTGTCTGGAGTTAATTAAATTATTCTTGAGACCGAAAGGATAGAGAGATGTTAAAAACTGAGTTTCAATTTACTCCCTTATTTGATGTTTTGGTTTATCAAAACTCAGCTTCGAAGTTTCTAGTATGGTCTTACATGTAATCCTTTCATGTATAGGATAAAACTTGAGTTGTAATAGATTAAAAATTGAAGCTGAAGATCGAGCAAATAGAGATTTAATCTATAAAGAAGAAATAAGAGAATCTAAAGCTCGAGAAGTCCGGAGATCAAGTTTCAGAACTTAAGATTGAAGATCTGAAGAAACTTGAAATTTCCAGAAATTGAGTTTCTGGAAACTGAGTTTTCACCCTAGAAGAGCAGAAACTTAAAACATGAGATCAGGAGGATTTCAATTTTCAGTTTCACCTGCGATGCCATTCCTGCGGAAACTTAAAACTGTGTTTAGAAAATCTCAGTTTTCAGTTTCAAAATTCAAGAGCACGTGAAAAACAAGGAGACACAAGGAACCGAAAGTTGAATTTGAAGTTAGACTCAAGATTTCTTAAAGTGTCAATCAAAAAGTTAGTACGAGGAAAATTGAACTTAGATTCCTCAGACTGAAACTTAGTCTAACAAGAGAAGGTAGAAAGTACAATGCCAAAAATAAAAAGCATATCTCAGAGTAGAGCAAAGCAGAGCAGTTAGAAGAATGACTATGATTGGACGACCCAATCTTTGTCTCTAACGGCTGGATCGTTGAGTCTAACGGGCAGAAATTCGAATTGTCGTCCAATCCACCTATAAATAGCTCAACACTTCGATAGAAATAGATACCTGATCTATCGCAAAAAACTTAGCCAAAACTCTATCGAACTGAAAGTTAAAAAGCTCTCAAAAGCTATATGTTTACTCCGTGTTATCTGAACACGAGGCTTAAGTCTTTCTACTTAAGCTAATACTTCCATGCATCTATCTAAGTGCACGAGGCTGAAGCTTTTCTAACACTTGGTGATTATTACGTTTCAAGTAATAATCACAACAGTCAGTATTCTACTATAGAATACTGATTCTCATGGGTGTTGCCAACCAACTGAAGTTCTGGGAAGAATAACAAACATCCAACCATCCATATTAGAGTTCTGAGCGAGTGACCTCGCAGACCGAAGGACGGAAGTTTCCGATGGGCTAGCATAGATTGTGAGAAGCTCTGTATTCAATGACTTAGTGGATTCCCGATTGAGTTCTGATATGTGCGTAATTTACACGATTTTTGGGATGTAAATTGAATGGATTTATGAGAATTAGGTGCACAAATCACACACATATCTCTTCTTTTCTTGATTTTCCTTCACTTGGTGTTTGGGAGTTGTTTTGAGTGTGCAGGACATGAAAAAAGTGAGAAAAAATGCGAGTTTTGGAGCTTAAATTAAAGCATGGGCCGTAGCAAATTCCGTTCCGGACGCATACATCCCGTTCGGGACAGAAAAAGCATGAAAAAGCACGAATTGACAAATCGCCGTAGCCTATCCCGTTCGGGACGGTTTGGTCCCGTTCGGGATGAAGGTTCGGAATGCAATCATTTCGTCCGGGATACGTCATTTTGGCGAGAATTCGAAGACGAGGAAGTGGGACGCCGAGAGCAATCCCGTTCGGGATGCAACCGTCCCGTTCGGGACGGGTCTGGACTTTCGGGTCCTGACCCCGATCCATCCCGAGCGGGATGGAGATTTGTTCATGGCGATCCCGTTCGGGATGGGTCTGACTGGGCTGCGAGTTCTTAACTATAAAAGGCCAAGGAATGTTACTTGGAGAGGGTTCGACTTTTGAAAACCCTAGAGAGACTAAGGCACGATTAGAGGCGATTTTCACTTCCCGAAAGCTGGAAATTGAAGGTGGAAGGAAGGATTAGGAGATAGATTGAAGATTCATCATTAAAATCCTAAGCTTTCTTGTTCTCCTTTCTCTTCTATGTTCTACTTTGTGGATTTGATAGTTTTCATTGTATTCATGAGTGGCTAAACTCATAGTTGAGGATTTGGATGTGATTGGGACGATTTGAATATTGTTTGGATTTGAATTATTGAAGTTTTCAAGGTTTTGATTATCATTGTGGATTTAATTTGTGTTCCTTTCATGATTGATCACCATGTGTTGGAAAGTATGCCTCAATGAACTAACTTGATAGGTTTGTGAATTAGAGGGGATTGCAATAATAATTGGGTATTGTTTCACTTAGAAGATAGGTGAATTCGTATCTAGGTCATTGTGTTCTTGAGCTTTTGGAGTTAATTGAAATCAACATATCTAGACTTACGTTGAGATTGAAATTAATCGACTGTTATTGCACCGGTATTAAGGGTTGTAACTAGAATTTGATGAACCGACCCATTCTACCTATTGAAATTGGTTAGTAAAGTTGACAAATCCAAACATATTCATATTCCACCCCAATCCATCCTATATTCCTCAACAGTTCTCTTTTGGATTTTATTTAGTTGAATTGAATTTTACTTAATTGCTTTTAATTGAAAGTGAATGCTAGATAGTTTAGAGTTTGATATTCAAAGTTATTTTATCGCATCTAGATATTGAGTTCCAAAATCAATCCCTTTTACTTAAACAACGGGCGAATTGAGTCTTCGTGTTCGATAATTTTTACTTGATAAAAAATACTGCATCAAGTTTTGGCGCCGTTGCCGGGGACTCAAGTGTAGGTCGTTGTTTGATATTAGGGGATTTACGAGCTTGGTAGTCTAGATTTATTATATAGTTACTTAATTCTAGTTCTTGTTGGTGCAGGTGGTGCATGATTACAAGGGCTAAGGCAAAGAAAATACAAGAACAGGCAGCACAGGTAGCCGTTAAAGAAGACATGGGTGACAATATTCCAAGGAATGACAGACAGTTGATTGAGGATCTACAGAGGCAACTGGAAGAAGTCCGGAACCAAGTCACCAATCAGGGAGGACGCGAGCGAAGAGAGGAGAGGAGAAATCCTCTCAATAATCTATTCCGACCGCAGAGAGGAGAATCTACTGAGGGATTCAATGTGCGAACGGACGCTACTCACTTCGAGATCAAACCACATATTGCTCAAATGGTCCAACGGAATCAGTTCGGGGGGAAGCCGGGTGAAGATCCGAATAGTCATATCACACAGTTTCTGGAGGTAGCAGACATGATAAAGATCAACCAAGTCCCTCAAGAACAGATCCGAATGTATCTATTTTCCTTCTCCCTGAAGGACGAGGCCAATGATTGGTTGATAGGACTGAATAAAACGAAGGTACGCACATGGGAAGATCTGAAAGAGAAGTTTTTGCTGAAGTATTTTCCGTCAGGCCTGACGCTTAAGAGGAAAGCAGAAATTCAGTCATTCAGCCAACAGTATGACGAGCCACTCTACGAGGCGTGGGATCGATTCCGCGAGCTAATTAGGAGATGTCCAAAACATGGGATGTCTAATGCACAAATTATCTGCCAATTTTATGCCGGAGTAGAGAACGAGACACAGTTGCGGCTGGACAATATTGCTGGAGGAGACTTTCTCGATCTGGAGGAAGATGAGGCCCAGAAGGCCATAGAAAAGCTGGCTGAGAACAGTTACAAATGGCCGAAGGAAAGAAGGGAATACAAAATTGTGAAGAGTGTTGCTGATTTAAAGGACCAGGAAGAGATGAAGGAAAAAATGGCTTCCTTGGAAACCAAAATGGATCTTCTTCTTTTGGATAGGACTCAACAGCAACAACAGCAAATGGGGGTTCCTCGAGGGGAGGAACCCAAAAGCAGAATCAGTACAGAGAGCTGGCAAAGGTGGAAGAACAGCCAGTGGATGACGTGAACTACGTTGGAAGGGAAAATTATGGAAATTATAGACGACCCTACTACCAGAATGATAATCCTCAGTATCACCCCAACTTTCGGTACCCTCAGAACCAATCTTATGGGAATCAGAACAGTTCTATGAATCCACCTCCCGGATTTGAGTAGAGAGGTGAAGGATCGAATCAGGGAAATGGGGGTGACAATATGAGGAGGCAGTATGGGCAGCAAGACAGAAGAGGACAGAGTTCCAGGGAAGAGGAACTTGAGAAGAGATTTGACAAGTACGAGAACATGATGACAGAAATACAGAATCAGATCTCTACTATTGCTAAGCATGTGAGCGGAAGCCATAAGCAGGGACAATTTCCCAGCGATACTGAGGCTAACCCGAAGAAGAACTGCAGCGCTATAACCAGCAGAAGTAGTAGGGCATATGATGGGCCCAGTAACCCCACAGCGGGTGATGATAGACAAGAGCATCAAGACAAGAGCTCTGAAGAGGAGGAGATTGAACCGGAAGTGACTCCCCAGCTAGTCAAAACACAAAAGGGGAGCACCGCTGGGGAAATTGTTAAGGGGAGCAACATACCCTTTCCTCAAAGACTGGCGAAGAACAAGATGAGCAAGCAGTTTGCGAGATTTCTTGAACATTTGAGGAAGGTGCAGATTAATTTGCCACTGCTGGAGGTTCTGCAAGATATTCCAGGGTATGCTAAATTCCTGAAGGAGTCAGTAGCTCAACGGAAAAGATTTGGAGAGTTTGAGACTGTGAATTTGTTTGAGGAGTGCAGCGCAGTAATTCAGAAAAAGATGCCTATTAAGAGGCAAGATCCGGGAAGCTTTACTATTCCTTGTGTTATTGGTGGATTGGAGATTGGTCATGCATTGTGTGATTCTGGTGCGAGCATTAATCTGATGCCGCTGACCATCTTCAACAGACTGCAGATCGGAGAGATCAAACCAACCACCATTACTCTCCAAATGGCAGATCGCTCTCTTTCACAGCCAAAGGGGATAGTAGAGGATGTTCTGGTGCAAGTCAAGGAGTTCATATTCCCTGCGGATTTTGTGGTGCTTGATATGGAGGAAGACAAGAACGTGCCCTTAATTCTTGGGAGACCATTCTTACGTACTGGAGGAGCTCTGATTGATGTGAGAGATGGAGAGCTGACGTTCCGGTTCAATGATCAGAAGGTTACATTCTCTATCTCAGATGCAATGAAGAAGCACGAGGACAGGTATGATGAGTGCAACAATATTGAGGTAATGTCTCTCCCCTTATCTTTTGGTTTCGAAAAGAAAGATGCTTTGGAAGAAGTTATTCATGACTCTCTGCACTCTAACCTTGATTTTGATGAGCTTTATGAGGCTTGTGATGAGTTGTTAGAGATGGTGAACGCACTGGAAGATGCACCAGAGGTCAGGCCCAAGCAAGATGTGAAGTTTCTGGAATTGAGGACCAAGGAAGAAGAGCTAGAGGCAAAATTGAAGAAGGAACAGAGAAAGAACGAAGCCCCTGTGGTGGAGTTAAAAGAACTGCCAGATAGCCTCAAATATGTCTTCCTAGGGGAGAAGGACACTTATCCAGTGATCGTTAATTCAGCGCTATCTAACTTGGAGATTGAAAAGTTGAAGAGAGTCTTGAGGATGCATAGATCAGCGATAGGGTGGCAGATTTCCGACATAAGGGGGATCAACCCATCTATTGTGATGCATAAGATCATTCTGGAAGAAGGAAGCAAGCCGAAAAGACAACCTCAGAGAAGACTGAATCCGAAGATGCAGGAGGTTGTGAAAAAAGAGGTGATGAAGTTGCTGGATAACAACATCATATATGCTCCAAGTGATAGCGAGTGGGTCAGCCCGACTCACATGGTGCCAAAGAAAGGAGGATTCGAGAAAGTCATCAAGCCTGGAGGAGAAGAAGTGATCGAGAGACCGACTACAGGATGGCGTTTCTGCATTGACTACAGGGCTTTAAATAATGCAACTCGTAAGGATCATTTCCCTTTACCGTTTATTGATCAAATGCTTGACCGTCTTGCAGGAAAATCTCATTATTGCTTCTTGGATGGATACTCCGGATACAACCAGATTGTGGTGGCACCTGAAGACCAACACAAGACAGCCTTCACCTGCCCCTACGGGATTTTCGCCTATAGGAGGATGCCCTTTGGGCTGTGCAATGCGCCAGCAACTTTTCAAAGGTGTATGATGTCCATATTTCATGGTTTGATTGAAAATATTATGGAAGTTTTTATGGATGATTTCTCTGTGTTTGGCTTGTCTTTTGATGATTGTTTGGCTAATCTGAAAACTGTGTTGCAAAGATGTGAGGAGACTAACCTAGTACTAAACTGGGAAAAGTGTCATTTTATGGTTAGAGAAGGGATAGTGTTAGGACATAAGGTCTCTAGTAGGGGAATAGAGGTTGATAAGTCTAAGATTGTAGCAATTGAACAACTTCCTTTGCCTAAGACAGTGAAAGGGGTTAGGAGTTTCTTGGGACATGCTGGATTCTATAGGAGATTTATTCAAGACTTTTCTAAGATAACTAAGCCCTTGTGTAGTTTGCTAGAGAAGGATATTGTTTTTGACTTTAGTGAGGAGTGTGTGAGGGCCTTTGAGAGGTTGAAAAGTGCGTTAGTGACAGCCCCTGTGTTAGTGACTCCTGATTGGGAGGAGGATTTTATTCTGATGTGTGATGCTAGTGACTCTGCTGTGGGGGTAGCTCTAGGCCAGATTAGAGATAAAATTTTTAGAGTTATTGCCTATGCTCGCAAAACATTAAATCCTGCTCAATTGAATTACACTGTGACTGAGAAGGAATTACTTGCTGTTGTTTATGCTTATGATAAGTTTCGTCCTTATTTGATAGGAGCAAAATCTGTTGTTTACACTGATCATGCAGCGATTAGATATTTGTTTGCTAAAACTGATTCAAAGCCTAGGTTGCTTCGATGGATTCTGCTTTTGCAAGAGTTTGATATGGAGATTAGGGATAAAAAGGGTTGTGAAAATGTAATTGCAGATCATCTATCTAGGTTAGAGAATCCGGTTGAGGGTGATAATCAGGCTAGTTTAATTAAGGAGGATTTCCGGATGAAAGGATTATGACTGTGACTACTGCTAGTGTTCCATGGTATGCAGATTTCTGCAATTTTTTGGTTGCAGGTGTCCTACCTCCTGATGCAGAGCCCTATCAGAGGAAGAAGTTTCTGAAGGAGGCGAAATACTACTACTGGGAAGAACCGTACCTGTTTCGCAGGTGTGCTGACGGTATCATCCGCAGGTGTGTCCATCAAAGTGACTGGAGGAAGATCATGGAGGAATGCCATCATTCGGTAAGCGGGGGTCATTTCGGTGCAAACCGAACAGCTAGGAAGGTACTTTCTTGCGGTTTTTATTGGCCTTCAATTTTTAAGGACTGTATTTCTATGGTGCGAGCATGTGAGAGGTGTCAGAAAATGGGGACTATAACCCGGAGGGATGAGATGCCTCAGAAGATCTTTATTGAGGTTGATATATTCGATGTGTGGGGCATTGACTTTATGGGTCCTTTTCCATCTTCATTTGGGTTTAAATATATTCTCATTGCTGTGGACTATGTGTCTCGATGGGTCGAGGCCATACCCACAGTTACTAATGACTCTCAAGTGGTGCTTAAGTTTCTGCAGGCATTAGTGGCTCGATTTGGTATTCCCAGAGCCTTGGTGAGTGATGGGGGCAGTCACTTCTGCAACAAACTTATGGACAAACTGTTGGCAAGATATGGGGTACGACAAAGGGTAACGACAGCCTATCATCCGCAAGCCAATGGACAGGCTGAACTGGCGAATAGAGAGATCAAGCAAGTGCTAGAGAAGACGGTGGTCAGTCGGAAGGACTGGAGTAAGCGACTAGATGAGGCTTTGTGGGCCTACCGAACAGCCTTCAAGACACCAATCGGCATGTCCCCATACCAATTGGTTTATGGCAAATCGTGCCATCTTCAGGTTGAAGTTGAGCATTAGGCATTCTGGGCCATCAAGAAAATTAAATATGGATTTTCTGAAAGCTCAAGGGGATCGAGTGCAGAAGCTGAATGAATTAGAAGAGTGGAGACACGAAGCATACGAGAGCACGAAGCTGTGCAAAGAAAGAGCCAAACGGTTTCACGACCGGCAGATCCGAGTGAAGAAATTTTACAAAGGTGATATGGTTCTGTACTTCAATTCTCGCTTGAAATTATTTTCGGGTAAATTCCGTTCTCGTTGGACAGGGCCGTACCAGGTGCGAGACGTGTTCGAGAATGGAACTCTGAACTTGGAGACTGAAGATGGCCACCACTTCAAGGTAAACGGGCACCAAGTTAAACGATTTCACACCTCCGAACTACCTCGGACTGTGAATGAAATTTCACTTGCATGACGGTAAGTAGGTGAGTTCGTCGAGCTTCCGACGTTAACTGCAGCGCTTCTTGGGAGGCAACCCAAGTTCGATTTACTTATCTCGTTTTGTTAATAGATTAGCATGCATTTGTTCTCATACTGTTTCGCATTGTATTAAGTTTGGGGGATGCCTATCTTGGTAGAAGTTAATTGGATTGATGCAGGGATGGAAAATTGTGATTTTTAGGGAAGAAACACGTGAAGGGCCGTGACGAATCCCGAGCGGGAGCTTTTTATCCCGTTCGGGACGCGTAATATGCATTAAAATATGTCAGGCCGAGACGGATCCCGAGCGGAATCATTATGTCCCATTGGGGACACGTAACTTTTGACGTATCCCGAGCTGGAGCCTTTCATCCTGCTCGGGATGGAATTTTTGGGAAAATAGGACATTCGCCGTAGCGTATCCCGAACGGGATCACTCAGTCCCATTCGGGACCGATCGGTTCATTGCTGCTAAACCGGGCCGGTTCACCCATCCCGAACGGGATAGGGTTATGTGCTCGGGAAGGATCGCGCGCCTATAAATAGAGGCCGCGCGGGATTGTTTTTTTCTTCGCCTATTTTCGCCCCCGAACGGTATTCTTCTTCTTCCTTCATTTTCCCTTCGATTTCCCGGCAATTCTAAGGTAATTTCTCCCCCTTATTCACGTTTATTTATCGTTGACTTTGCATTTGTGAATTTTCGTTGGTTAAATTGGGATTTAGTGATGGTTGAATTGAAAAATTAGGTCTTATGAGTTATGCACGCTAGGTGTTCGATGGAATGTCCCAATGCATGTTTTATGTTTATTTTGCATATTTGTTAGGATTTCTGGGCACATTTTTTGATGCTAATTGCAATTATTCATGGATTCTTGAGAAATTGGGGATTGAGGATAGTAGTTGCACTATGGGGATTTTGTTTAAACCACTTCTTTGGAATGCACTTGTGTGGATGTTGGGTTGTGTATTTTGCTAGGAGGATTTTTATTGCACAAAATTTATGGTAAATTTGGGTGTTTGATTGAAGGGATATGCAAGGATGACTAGAATTGACTCTTTGTTGATTTTATTGTAGAGATTATGGAACCCAGGCGCCCGGCAGGTTTTACCGATGCCGAGTACAAGGCATTCAAGGATTTACGGAAATGTGTAGTGCACGGGTCAAAATACCCCTGCCCTGAGACGATGACAGCTTTGGGCATCCGCGAGGATGTGGAGACTTTGCTACAAAATATTGGTTGGAAGGCCCTATTGGAGGAGAAATGGCCATCGATGGAGGAACAGACAAAGGAATTCTTGGCTTCCGCGTCTGTGCGGAAGAGCACTGGAAACTGGCCAACCCATCTGTCCTTCAAGATGGGGGGCACCCGTTATACTCTGGAGAGAAAAGAATTGGATGCGATATATGGATGTGATGAAGAAGCAAGGTATGTTCCGGATGAGTTCGACGCCAAGGAATTCTGGCAGATGATCTCGGGAGAGACAGTTTTAGGGAACTTGAGAATGAAGCTTGCCAAGGCTTCTCTGGTGCGGAATCCGGTCCTGCGATACATCCATAAGGTGGTGGCGAGCTCAGTCTCCGGCCGCCACTAGTCGAACAATGTTATTATGTCGGAGCTCTTCATGCTCCACTTCTTGCTTTCCGGTGCCCCATTTTCCATGGCTGCGGTGGCTACGGATAATTGGAGCCACCCTCCCACTCGCTCCAACATCTACTGTGGGGGCCTCATCACGCCTATCCTCGATCACTTCGGGATTCCCCGGGTGGGCACAGAGGTACCTTCGTCTAAGTTGGACCTCCCAGCACTAACTCTGGCCAAATATATATCTGATGTACGGGAGAACGCCTTTCTGTACAAGTTGGTGGGCGATGCGTGGTTTATGTTGCCCGACACTGCTGCTACTTCCATCATAGCCCCTAACTCGAAGGCTAATCTGTTGATGGAATCTCCCGACCACAGAGCTCGCTGGTACCGGAAGAGGCGTGACGGTATGTATGGATCGTACGACCTGATGGCACCAGGCCACGACGATGCAGAGGATGAGTCTGCCGACGAGGAGGACCCACAGCAGGAGCAGGGGGCCGGGACGTCCTCAGCTGGAGGGCGTCGCACATGGCAGACTGAGATGCTCGAGACCATGCAAGGCATGTCATCCGCGATAGCGGGACTGGAATTGAGGATGGCCGGACTGAGCACAGAGATGACCGGGTTGAGGGCCGACATGGGAGCTCAGAGGACATGGATGGAGCAACAGTTCACTGGAGTGAACACCAGACTGTCAGGTGTTGAGACGGAGCTCCACGATTTGATTGATCGGTTCCCATCATACTACCAGAGGCGCAGGCTCAATCCTGATGCTCTCGGAGGTGCCCAGCAGTGATTGCCGCCCTTTCCGTCTCTTCAAACTTAGTTTTTCGAACTAAGTTTGGGGGGTTGGACGGACGGACGCCGATTTCCCTTTTATCCCTATCTTTTATGGTTATGTTTGTTGAACTATTTTACATGCTTTTGAACTATTTTACTTGCTTTCTTAGTGTAGTTAGGAGTCAGTGGATGGAGTAGTTCGATTTGGTTGTAATGATGATTAATCTTGTCTGATGAGGATTATGATATTGTGGAACTACTGGATGTGTTGTGTTTTTTGATTATTACAGGTGGACTGAACAAATACAAGCGAAACCATGCTGAAATTTTTATGGATGTTCGCACTTGGTAATTATTGGAGAAGGGTACACTCATTCTGATCTAACTCTCACAACTTATTTGAATTGAAAGATTGGGTTTGAAATTGAAATGCTTAAGTGAAGTGTTCTTAATTGTGCTAACTTTGACTTGAGATTGAATGCATGACGAAGCATAAACCTGATTTGAATCGTTTGAGCTTATGATAGAGCGGAATAACTTGAAATTGATGCATGCTTTAGGTTGAACAAATTTGGCATTTGATGTCATGTTATATTAATGCTTAGAACTCGAAACTTTTAACTTGTGAGATTTTGAGCCTGATGAGTACATTCCATCTCATTTTTTTTGATTGTTTGAGAGAGGCGAGGCACAAGTGGAATGAGTAGAGTCTGTCGATGCCACTTAGTTTAACATGTACATTGAACTAGAAAATGATTTTAGGCCATTCCTTCTTAGTACCTACCTTTGATATTGTTGGAGAATAAGGTGGAGATATGATTATCCTAGCCATTGTTTCGGAGCCACTTTGAGCCTTGAATTCTTTCATGTTGTGCTTAGGAACAAATTGTGGATTGGGACAAGATGAGATAAAAAGAAGTGAGTGTTTTGTGTTTGAATAGAAAGAAATTGTGTGGGAAGGAAAAAGGAAAAAAAAAGGAGAAGAAAAAGAGAAAAAAAAAATTTGATAGAGAAAAGAGAAAAGAAAAGAAAAGAGAAAATGAGAGGTGTGTTTATATGCATATTTGGTGATAGAAATGAGAACTTATCGGATTGTGGAATAGAAGTATGCACTGAGATATTGCGGGGTTGATTGGTTGAATGTTGAGAAAAAGGTTGGGATGGATGAGTCACTTTTGCCTCAAAACACCCTACCTGTTAGTAAGCCACGTTACAACCCGATAAAAGTCCTATTTGATTCTAGAACAATGTTTCAATGTGAACAAATGTGGCAGAGATGAACGATATGAATGAAACTTGTGTACTTGTGTTTGAGTGAAAGAAAGAAAATTAACCTTATACAGTTGAGTGTGAGTGTTACTCCTTATATAATCACATGCCGGTAAGGTTGAGTTCTTCGCATTAATCTAAACATGGTTGATAATGAAAAATTTGTGAGATTGAAGTTTGTATTGATAGATAGTGGTGAGCTATGAAGCATTGCACCTTGCGAATGAAAATCTAGTTTTTTGTTTTTGATTGAGGACAATCAAAGGTTTAAGTTTGGGGGGTTTGATATGTGCGTAATTTGCACGATTTTTGGGATGTGAATTGAATGGATTTATGAGAATTAGGTGCACAAATCACACACATATCTCTTCTTTTCTTGATTTTCCTTCACTTGGTGTTTGGGAGTTGTTTTGAGTGTGCAGGACATGAAAAAAGTGAGAAAATGCGAGTTTTGGAGCTTAAATTGAAGCATGGGCCGTAGCAAATTCCGTTCCGGACGCATACGTCCCGTTCGGGACAGAAAAAGCATGAAAAAGCACGAATTGCCAAATCACCGTAGCCTATCCCGTTCGGGACGGTTTGGTCCCGTTCGGGATGAAGGTTCGAAACGCAATCATTCCATCCAGGATACGTCATTTTGGCGAGAATTCGAAGACGAGGAAGTGGGACGCCGAGAGCAATCCCGTTCGGGATGCAACCGTCCCGTTCGGGACGGGTCTGGACTTTCGGGTCCTGACCCCGATCCATCCCGAGCGGGATGGAGATTTGTTCATGGCGATCCCGTTCGGGATGGGTCTGACTGGGCTGCGAGTTCTTAACTATAAAAGGCCAAGGAATGTTACTTGGAGAGGGTTCGACTTTTGAAAACCCTAGAGAGACTAAGGCACGATTAGAGGCGATTTTCACTTCCCGGAAGCTGGAAATTGAAGGTGGAAGGAAGGATTAGGAGTTAGATTGAAGATTCATCATTAAAATCCTAAGCTTTCTTGTTCTCATTTCTCTTCTATGTTCTACTTTGTGGTTTTGATAGTTTTCATTGTATTCATGAGTGGCTAAACTCATAGTTGAGAATTTGGATGTGATTGGGACGATTTGAATATTGTTTGGATTTGAATTATTGAAGTTTTCAAGGTTTTGATTATCATTGTGGATTTAATTTGTGTTCCTTTCATGATTGATCACCATGTGTTGGAAAGTATGCCTCAATGAACTAACTTGATAGGTTTGTGAATTAGAGGGGATTGCAATAATAATTGGGTATTGTTTCACTTAGAAGATAGGTGAATTGGTATCTAGGTCATTGTGTTCTTGAGATTTTGGAGTTAATTGAAATCAACATATCTAGACTTAGGTTGAGATTGAAATTAATCGACTGTTATTGCACCGGTATTAAGGGTTGTAACTAGAATTTGATGAACCGACCCATTCTACCTATTGAAATTGGTTAGTAAAGTTGACAAATCCAAACATATTCATATTCAACCCCAATCCATCCTATATTCCTCAACAGTTCTCTTTTGGATTTTATTTAGTTGAATTGAATTTTACTTAATTGCTTTTAATTGAAAGTGAATGCTAGATAGTTTAGAGTTTGATATTCAAAGTTATTTTATCGCATCTAGATATTGAGTTCCAAAATCAGTCCCTTTTACTTAAACAACGGGCGAATTGAGTCTTCATGTTCGATAATTTTTACTTGATAAAAAATACTGCATCAAGTTCAGAAGAGTGGACATAGGACAATAATTCCGAACAACTCTAATATATTGCGTTATTTACTGCTTATTTAAGTTTCTGCACTTTAAGTTTACATGATTATTTGGAACCTTCAATACTTGGTTAAGTATTGAAGTGTATACTTGAACTGAAACTTAAACTATCGCGGAGCTTAAACTGAGTTTTACTGAAACTGAAAACTGAGTTCGAGTCAGTTTTCAGCAAGTGCTAGATCATTTAAAACTTCTGCTGCACATATTTATACTATGATTTTGGGATGAACAAGAGATTTAATTAATCTACTTTGTAAATTGTCAAAATCTGATGTTAACAATAATTTTCTTATGTTTCACTTTGTTAGGAGATAAATTGGTGTTTAATTGGTTCTTCATTACATGTTAGGCAGGATAGGAATTAAGCCCTGGAATCTGTGTTTTTTGTTGTTTGAATTTAAAAAATTTTATTTCTCTGATTTGATCTGCCTAGACAATAGACCGAGAAAATGTGTTTTAATACATAAGGTTATTTGTAATTTCATTCCTCGAGGATTGACAATTTTATTTGCCACTATATTATTAGCATTTGCTAAGTTGCTAAATAATTTTAGCGATCAACAGTCTCTCAGAAATTTATAATAAAGAGTTTGCAAGAGAAGATAACCCGTTGTTTAAATGTAGGCCTTTCAGATGAGGATAAATAATGCAGTAATTATATAAAATGATGTGTGGGAAAATATTGATCAGTTAAAGGTGGGATGTCCCTTTTCTAAGATGTGTTGCAAACTAATTATGACAACTCGTTCCTTTGATGTGTGTTGTCTAATTGGTTGCCATGTAGTAATTGAAGTGCAGAAACTAGAGGAGGATGAGGTATAAGACTTAATCAATCAAACATTCACAAATGAAAAAAAGATTGAACTTTAGCCCTCAAGTAGAAGAAATTGTGAAATTTGTGGCAAATTCTTGTGATGGTCTTCCCCTAAGGATTAACTCTGTGGCTGCACGCATGAGGGGTCACACTGCTATTCATTCGCGGAGTAATGCCTTAGTAGAACTATGTCGCTGAAGATTGGTGGAGGAAAATATCTTATAAGAGCAGTGATACGTCAAAGGAACATTACAACGGTTGTCTATAAGAAGGGTCCAGTAGAACACTCAAGCCCAACAGTATTGTTAGCATAGCACACATTTCACTTCAGCTTCCAAGTTCAACGTGCTCTCAAAGTCAAAGCAAAGAAGCAGACAATGAAGCCAAAAGTACTAGTGTTGCAATTCAAAGTTCATTATCTGAGTTGTAGGGATCATAGACCTTATGGTTGTAGAAGAGTGATAAAGTAATTTGTTGTCTTCTAGTTTAGGTTAAAACATTTTCACAAAATATGTTTTTGCCCTGTGTAGCTTTTGATATCATTGTAGAGGCAAATCACAATTCTATCTATCTGTGAAAATGAAATTAAAAGTTTTCCCTTGAGCTTCATCATATTATTCAATGACTGCTATCTATTACAAAATTTATCAAGTAGTTCATCATAACCGAATGTTGTGCAGCAACTATACAGAATTATCATGCGCTCTTTGTCGATGAGTATGGGCAACTGTATTATAATATCAACTTGATTGTAACTTGGAGTTTATCTGATTAACGAAGTATCCTTTTAATAGTTTCTACTTTTGCAAGAATATCACCAATGTATTTTTGTTTGCTGAGATGCAACCCATGCGAGGTATGAGTGACTTCAATACCTGGAGATGCTCCCATCAGCATGAGATGCTTGCTTTTGAATAACCACTTACAACCCACAATATTTTTTGTCAGCTGGAAGAGAAGTGAGCTCCCAAGTTCGGTTTTCGTAGAGAGCAGAAAGTTCAGCAAGCATAGTTTGTTTTCAAACCTTACTTGTGAGAGCATCATTGATGTTTGATTGTTCATCAAGATTTTGCTTTGAAAATACCAACTTTGTTAAAATACATTCTCGTCATTGTGAAATTGAAATAGTTTGCATCAACCCTCACTAATTTTATGTTATCCACAAATGGCATTGTCGTGTTGTAAAACTAATCTTGATGACAAAGTGGCTTAGGTAAGTGGAACAATGACAGTTATCTCAATTACTTGAGCTATATTCAGTGTTGTAAAATACGGGCTAGGCGCCCGCCTAGGCGCTAGGCGCCAGTCTCCCGCAACGAAAAGGCACTAATCGGTGACCCTAATCGGACATTCGCGTACACGGGGCCTAGGCGCCGCGGAGGCGCCATAATCGGGCTAGGCGTGATGATTATACGGGTTCTACGGCTGATATACGGGGTAGAAAAAAAAAGGGCAATTTTTTTTTTAATATTAAATTATAAATTAAATAATAATTAATAAATTAAGGTTTTTACATTTGAGAAATTGAGCAACAACCGCTCATTTTTTCCCCTTTCTCCCGTTTTCTTTCTTTTTTCTTTTCACGGCATGTTACGCCGCCGCTGCCGCTAGCCTTCCACTGATTTGCTGATTGCGCCACCACCGTTGTGTTGTTGTGCCGCACTACTGCTGCGTTGCTCTGTTGCCGTCGCTGCTGTTGCCCGTGGGTATTGCTGTGGGTATTTGCATTTTCCATTTGCTGTGGTATTATTATTGTTGTTTTGCCGTGGGTATTTTTATTTGCTGTGGGTATCATTTCCCAATTCAATTATTGCTATTTTTTAGGATTTGTAGTGTGGGTATTTGCTTTTTCTGGTGTTTTAATGGCCACATGATATATACTCTTTTTTATTTTTTATGAATTTCCTTACTGCTTTGCTGATATGTTTGTGCAATGCTTCCGTTTGGTTTTAATGGCCACATCTACTTCCTTAATTTGTTGTTTTTTTAGATATTAGAACTATAAAAATAGGTTGGTTGTAATGATGTTTAATTGAATTATTTTTATATTTTTAAGATATAAAAATATATATAAAAAAATAGGTTCACCGCCTAGATACCGTCTAGAAACCGACTAGTCCCCGCGTAGACCGACTAGGCACTAGGCCCCAGTCGGGCGCCCGACTAACGCCTAGCATATTTTACAACATTGGCTATATTTAGCCCGAATATATTGCTTCACTCACTTTTAACGATGTTTTTTAATTCCAAATATATATTTAGGCTTAAAATCACTTTGACTGTAAATTAATGGTTGATCACATTCACGCAGAAGCATCCCACTCATTTCCGAGAAAATGCTGGTGCTACTTGCTAGTCAATGCCATGATCCATCTCCATCTCCAAGAAGTATCCTGCTCATTTTCCATACAATACTTTTGCTAGTCAAGTCAATGCTGAGCTGTGAGCTCCTCTTTTTGGCTCTTTAGACTACTTAGCTAAAATCCAAAAAAGAAAAGTACAAAAAAATTAAAAAATTAAAGAAATTAAAGATAGATTGACACCACTCGTCTGCTCAATCCAGTGAGCATCCAATCAAATGCTCTTATTTTTGTGATATAATGATAATATTATTGATAAACACTTATAAATAAACAAGATTATATCAACATTTATAATTTTTTTCTCTATAAGTTGAACTTAATATTCATACATATTGAACTTTTTCGTTATAATAATCTAGTATTTTGTATTTGTATCTATAACTCGTATTTATATTTGTTTTTTATTTATTTATTTCAACTCTTGTTATTTGTATTTTATTATCAAGTCAAATATTAACTTTCTAATTGAATTTAATGTTATTATTTTAATTATGTATTTAAAATTATATATATATATATATATATATATATATATATATAGAAATTTAATAAAAACTATGATAAATAATACTCCCTCCGTCCCATATTATTAGACACGGAGGGAGTGGCACATGAACCAAGACAAATAGTAATAAATGTTTAAAGAAAGATTAATTCAAAAAATATTAATAAAATAATCACTAATTATAATCTTAAAAAAATCAAGTAATGTAGGCGGAGTGATTAAGATTATGTTTTGTTAGTAATCATTAGTTAATTTTGATTATATTTTGTTAATTTTTTGCCAAATAAGGAAACGTGTCTAATAAATGGGACGGACCGAAAATGAATACGTGTCTAATACAATGGGACGGAGAGAGTATATATCATTTGGTGTGAGTATAAATTATGTTGAATCGAGGTTGTACAGTTGGAGAAGAGAGAAATTAATATTTTATTAATAGGTTGCGTTGTGTTCGGTTATTGTTGAATATAGTCTTATCATCCCTTCTGCCTCCCCAAATCTAAAATCCAGAGTTAGCGGCTCCTTCCATTTCCATTTCCAAATCACAGGTAACTGAATTCTGATATCACTTCACAATCACAACCAATTCCATCTTAGTTCTTTCGTCTTTGGATTTTAAATTTCTTTTCACCCTCTAATTTTGCTCCAAATATTTGACGAGTTCCACCAAGCTTGCAAAACTCAACGCAAGGCCTTTGTGAAATCTGCTTCCTCCCCTCTAAGATCTGGCTTTAAAATGTCATGGTTTAATGTTTACTTTCAATAGTCTTTAACATATTCAACTCACATTCAGATTTTTCTGCAAAATACTTATTGTGTATTCCTAGTAGAGTTCATTGCTTAGATAATTTATTATGATGTTCTTATTCACTATTAATACTTGTATGTGTGTGCAGGATATCTATTTGGAGCCACTCATTAGATTCGAAAAGAGGTTTCACACAAGAGAGGTCAACAAATTTTCCTATTCCTTATTAATTTTTTAAGATTGAATAATTACTACTTCTACTTTCTTTTTTATCTCACTAAAAAAGTTTTTTTCACTTTTGCCTTGTCCTCTTTTGGCAGATAATAATATTAATTTGGAGTTTTGAGGTTCAAGTGCTCAATCTGATATTTGCTCTCAAGAAAACCTCCATTTTAATTATCTTATATATATAATAACTTATAAATGCTCTTTAGCTAGAATCTGGCCAAACATAGATAAAGATTGTTTTCTAATTTAAGCAATTAGTAAATTATTAAAGTATAATAAGTATCATAATTTTTTTTTGGCAATTACCCCTATCACTCTTACTTTGTTAGTTTGTTTAATGTCAAATTTTCACTTTTTGCTATTTTCTCCTATTTTCCATATTTTCTCTTTATGTGATCTATCATTATTCTTTTAAACTTTTATTGCAATTTTTTAAACTCAATTTTCATTTGATTTTATAAAGTGGCTCCGGTGTCAATTTCTCCATCAAACTTAGGACGTTTGGTTAAACTGTAAAGAGATCATAATGAGTTAATTTTCAATCTAGTTGTAGAATGGTTTATAAATTGGGTTCATAAATTTCTGATATTTGTTATGGTAAGTTCGTGTGTTTAAGAATGCATTAAAATAAAATAAGAATAAATAAAAAAACTTGAAAAGTAAATATAATAAAGTAATTGTTGAACTATTCACCGTTTTTACATTGAAAATAACAAATTAAAAGATAATTGAATAAAAATTAACATAGAACTTAATTTAAAATAATAATATTATGAAAATTAATATTTCTCTTTTGAATTTATTTTTCGGAATAATTATTATAACATTTTAGTTATAAATATAATTATATTGAAATGTATCAATAATACTAAACTATATAACATATTAATAAATCTATGAAATAATTATAAATAACATGAAATACAAAAAATAACATTAAAAATAAACTTTAAAATAATAATAAAATAAAAATATTATATAATATTATTATAAAATGATTCTTTTCATTATTTATTATTTTAAAAATCTTAATAATGTAATATTATAAATACAATATTAAATAAAAATATATTATATGTTAGGTTCGAAAATACAAAGTTTGCAATTAGAGTGTGCGAAGGCATGAAAAATGGGTCGCCATTTCACGATGGACTGGCAACGGAGTAGATTTTTAAATTGAGCGACGAAATTGAGACGAAATTTTCTGTTGCCAACATTTTGCGACGAAATTTTGATCAAATTTTCCGTCTTAAATTTTATGTCGCTAATTTGCGAATTTTTTTATTTATATATTTAAAACATGTTAAAATTGACGATTCTATTTTGTTGAGCGGTAACAGGCGCGGCTTGCGCGCGGGAGGTCTCGAGTTCAAAACCTTGCACATGCAACCACAAAATTTCGAGGTGGATCAGACCGGTTCAAAATGATAGGACTGGCCAATAACCGGTTCACAATAAAAAAAACCTTAAATTTATTTTTTAAGGAAAAAATTAGCAACGGATTAGCAACGAAATTTTTCGTCGCTAAATTTAGCAATGGAGTTTTCAGTCACGAATTATTGCGACGGATATAATATTCCGTCGCCAATTATTTAGCGACGAGAACTTTTGTGACAGAAAAATCCATCGCGAATCCATCGCTAAACGTATATTATGTGATTAGCGACAGAGCGCTAATTCACAAATTTTTTGTAGTGTGAACAACTAGATGACTTTGATGGCCTCGTATCTTATAAACACGGTGGTCTTGTGCTAAAGATCACAAAATACTTCACGATATTTATTAGGTCTTGTCGCCCATAAGAATGATAAAGAAAGCATTGAGTTCAATATAGGTTAAATATTCATTTTTTATGATTGAATGGAGTATTTATAACTATCCTTGGAGATTTATCCATTGAGAAAGATCAGAGTTAGGCAAATATGCAGTGGAAGTTTCACAATGTTGGGCCCTCCGAGCTGGTGATTCTTGCACCAGCTCATGATTTATAAAAGCGGTTGTTTTGATGATCGAATATATTACACAGCCGATTTCAGTAATATACTCCAACATTTAAGGTATTGGGTTTTGAATCAAGTGCGAAATTTAAAGAAAGTAGTGAATAACACCAAATTTTATAGAGGTTCAGACAAAACCGTGCTACGTCTTCTCTTCAGACGCGCATTCTGGAAACACTAAGCTATCAATTACAAAGATGTCAACGATCTATCTCTAGCTAGTGAATGTCACATCTACTAGTACACTCGACAAGTCCTTCGCAATCAAAAACTTCGTTAGGCTGAAAGCGTGGGCTCACCACCTTGACCTTCAAACCGGATGTGAGAGTTTTAGTTCCTCTAGAGAATGTCAATTTTTGGTATACACTCGTGATAGTTATCACCGAAGAAGTGATAACTCTAAGATGTTTTCTTACCCGGAGATTAAGAAAAAACGTAAATAAGCTCTTGCTTAAAGCACAGAGCCTCATGTTCAAGAAAGAACACGGGAAGCTTGTGAAATTAGCTTAAAAACTTTATGGTATGGAAATGGAAGCTTTCGAGAAATTAGTAGAGGGAATTATCAAGAAGGTTCGTAGATTTTGTGACTCGGTAACATTCTCAAGAGAATTGTAGTTTCTATTTATAGGCTTTCCTTGGAAGGTTTGAATTCCTTGCTATTTAGAGTTGTTGTGAGACAGAAGGAATGCGTCCTGTCGATGACTTCACTGTTTAGACTGGCGGTGTCCTTTTGTGTCAGAGCATGTGGACTTTTACTGCATCAGTTAGAATGAATTCTTTTAGCCAGTAAGAGGAATATTTGTTGGTTGATTCCTTGGACGAACAAGCCTTTGAATGCATCAGTCCTTAAGTTCTCCAAGCTTAAAGTCTGGTCCTGAGTAAGTTCTTGCTTGTTCTGGCTTTAGTGTGTCTTTTAGCTGGTTGGGTAGCGCGTTGTTGGTGACGTCTTTGCTAATAAGCTCCGTGCTGGTAATCCTCCAGTTAATGATGATGTTTCGCCAGCTCCTCCACATACGCTATGCTTGTAACAAAATGTTACCAACAACCTATACAAGCCTATTTACTGGAGAAGAATGCTCCAGCAAATCCATTAAGGCTTGTAAATTAGCTTTTATTATAACTTGATAATTTTTATACAAAACATTACAAGTTCAAGCTGATTTAGCTTGACACACTATTCTAGTGGGATGTTTGACTCATCAAAACAACATATAAGGTAGGAATTTTTAAATAGAATTCCAAACATCCTTTTTCTTGATGTAGTCAAACTCACTCTAAAGCTGGAAAAATTTTATCACAAGTTTTCGAGTTTATAAATTTGTCAATCTAGTCTATACTCAATAACAAGAATGTTTGCACAGCCTGCCCTAAGATCTTCCCCTGACTGAGAGAGATATTGCTCGATTAATTACAGGGCAGAAAAAAATTGTTGATTACCCAAAGAGTGTGTAAGTGCAGCAGATAGGAATGAGTGGCAGGATGAGAAGGGAGGGACAGTGAAAAAATTGTCTTCAATCTTATGTTAACTTGTATTAAGGATATGAGATACAAGTGTAATGCCAAGTAATAAAAGGCATTAAAGAAAAGAAAAACTAGAACAAAACTACAACTATATCATTTTTTATTGTTAGTGGTAGGTTGCTAGTTTTTCTTCATGTTCTTCTTGTCTACACAACAGTGGCCTTGCCATCTCTATTTCCTTTCAATCTGTAGTTTTTTAATTCCCGTTGATGAAAATATCATTTTTGTCAAGTACTAGCTTGGGGAAGTGCTACATAGGAAGCAATGAGGTCCTTCCATCGTAGGCGAGACATTATTTTCTTAGCTTCATTCTTCTCAGCATCCTCCTTGCTGAGCTACCTCACCTCTTCTCCTTTCTCTGATCTATCTCTTCCTCATTTTGGCAACATCTGCTGGAATTGGGAGAAAAGAGATGTGGAAAAGATCCTTTGGAGATTGCTAGTGAGATTCGAGTTTCGCTAGAAGCCAGCACCGAGTCTACTCCTCCAAGTGTGTCGATCAGTTGCCCGTAGTTGTGACAAGGTATCCCATTACTGGGTAGTGATCGACCACGTCTGGCATTTTCCATCTTTGTGTAAAGTGACTAGTATGTAGTCGAGGGGTCGTACTTATCTTCTAACAAGAAGATATCGGTGGAGAATATGCTGAGATCTTTTAGTTTCTTCTTTTTCTGGGGAATGCTTGGAAGCGTTGTTGAGATCAGGATGTTAAGCATAAAGAAGAAACATTTGAGAGAGAGGAGTTCATTATGAAGGAACATTTTGGATCAAGAGGAGAATGGAAAGGAATGAGACTGAAAGCTCGAGATCTTTCTCTATATAGAGATAATAAACCCTAGATGGTCTAATCTCAATTTGCAGATGGAAGATGAAGGATTTGAATAAACGGTTGGATGGCTTAGCACAACTGTTACACCTTTGAGTAACGTGCCAATTAATTCAATTGACAATCCACTATCTCAGAAATAGAACATCCGGAGTAGATTTGACAGTTGCGTGAGGCAGATAATATGACAAGTCTAGAAAATAACAAAACCCTATAAGCTCTATCAGTTTCCCTTCGGATAAGCGACTTCAATTACCTTCGGCAATTGGTCCTATAATGACTGAGAGCTTGTAATCAGTCATAATCTGCTACCAGCGGACTACTAACAAGGTTCAGGATGTTCCATTCGGAATGATCTACACCGAATCTTAAAGACCTTTATGTCAGTGCGTCATCCAATCGACCAAATAATTAGATTCTAATGAGTTATAATGTTACTTCTAGCAAAAGGATTTGTATGTGAGGTGCATGAGCTCATGGTTTTCGATTTTAATTTCTCCTTGTATTCTTGGCTTGGATATCGTTGTAGATCTTTGACATATTTGGCGTCTGTCTGACTTTAGATCCCTAAATATTAAGCGCTTACTTGTTAACATAGCATGCATTGATAATGCTTTTTACTGCTTTTTGATGATATCACATTAATGATGTGTGCCGCTCGAGATCCCTATCCTTCTTTTCGCCTATTGAGCTACTCACTAGATGTCTGTTCCTAGCAAGTGCAGTTAGCCTTTTACAAGTTTGTTCCCTAGTAAAGTGAGTACATCAGCAGATTTGAACGATTGTGGGTTGAGAAATTGCTAGCAAGTCCAAAGCTAGGAGATGAGACCCAACTTTATCCCGCAACGTTTTACAAGAAAACCGATTCCTGCAAATCAATTAAAGTAAAATAGGTCTCTGATAAGTTCGTTATTTCGCTAACTTATCATTGAGTTTTTGTCCATTTAGTGTTCAAGACATTTGATTTTTTACTT
>JAPKLW010002079.1:78767-119642 GCA_026898455.1 Plectranthus barbatus
AAATATAAGTAAAAAATCAAATGTCTTGAACACTAAATGGACAAAAAAGGGAGTGGCCAATTTTTTTGACTTCTTCTTTCAAATGTTGCGGCTGCAACTTTTGTTTTTGGTGGCCATGCAGTTTGACTTTGGTGGCCATGCAGTTTGGTCTTCTCATCTTTCTTCTTCTGCGGCTGCACAACTCAAAAGACCCACGTAAACTCGCCTATAAAAGGCGAGTTCATCTCTGCATTCAATAACACAAACACATTCAGAAAAGGAAATAAACTTTCAATCCTTTCTCCAGTTCTCCTGTTATTATTTCTTCTCAAATCATGTAGAAATCAATTTTCAACACATATTACCTTAGCCATACGGAAGTGGAACAGATCCCCTTCAGATCTATGATCTGGAAACCAGAGCAAACAAAGTCAGTCAAGGCCAGAACACATTAGAAGATTATTGGAATGAACTACAAACGATATGGCTAAATATCGATAGAAGAGAAGCAAATCCAATTAGATGCTGTGATAAAGGAATTCTGAAGTATCAACAACTTATCTCTCAGCGACGTCTGTACCAGTTCCTGTCCGGCCTCGACATTAAGTATGATGGAGTCCGACGGGATATTCTTAAGGAGACATCCCCTCCCTCAGCCGAGTCTGCCTTTGCAAAAGTCAGAAGGGAGGCCGCCAGGCTTCAGATACTGCAGCCGGCAACCAACCCAGAATACTCAGATGGGACATCATCGGGAGGCATTGGAGTGGGTCTCAGCGCTCGTCATACCGGTGGGAATAAGCAGCCACAATCGAAAGGTACCCCAAATCGCTCAGGAAATCCTTCATCGCGAATCAAAATTGACAAATCAAAGTTGTTTTGCACTCACTGTGGAATGCATAAACACACAAAGGAGACATGTTTTCGGATAGTTGGATATCCGGATTGGTGGGAGGATAATCACAAAACAGCTCCGGCGAAGGGAAAATCAGCCGTCGGTCTAGGAGAATCAGACACGGCGGCTGAGGCATTCACGGCAGGCGCACGACCGCCATCTGAATTCTTGTATTTATTTGGACAAAATCCTAAAATTTGCGTGATTATAATAGTTCTCTAAATTCTTGTTTAATATTATTTCTGAATTTGTATTACAAAAACTTTTTCAACTTGTGAATGCCTCAAACAATTATCCGAGAAACTCTAATTCAGTACTCAAGGTTTTTCATTGTTTCATTCCCCTGGATCGATAACTTTCGGGTTTATAAATTTATTTGCCACTATTTCTATAATTAATCTGTAGAAATTACAGTGATCAGTCTCTGATCAACAGTGGGTCCTGCAGGATTGGCATATTGGATCAACCCTATGGGGATCCAAACCCGAATTACATTCGGTGCAGAAAGTAGAATTCTTCCCTACAACTTTCCTCCTTCTTCTAAAATAATGCATGGAATTTTTATGAGAGGATTGGGGTTGTGGCAGGTGTGTGTAGTCTGCTCGGAAGGTGTCTTCCTTGCTAGACCTCAAAAACTGGGTTTTGGATTGGTGTTGAGTCCATGTGGCTTTCTAGGTGGGAGACCTCTGCCCCGATTGTTAGCCTTCATAGTCCTAAAATAAGAGGTTTTATTGGACTCGGGCCCTAAGTATTTGTTCCCCCTACTTGGATGAACTCTTTTTACGTTAGGGTTATGCGAAAAGGGTCTTTGGTTAGAACGATAACTATGAGAGTTTGGCTTCATCGCATGCCGAGGTGGTGCAATTTTTACTGGTGTCAACCTTGCGGCTGTAGGCATCCTGTCAGCAAGAACATGGTAATCAACCAGTTTGTGTGGGACTTAGCTTGTTTTCTCGCAGTATGCTGCGTGGTCAACTTAGGCTAGTTGGTAGACCAACATTTAGCATTCTCAGCATGAGCTTGTACAACGTTTGCTATTCCCCCTTTTCCCTTCAGGCCTTGCTGATCACTAGACTTGGCTTTAACATAAACAATTTTTCTTTAACGAGTGTTAGCATTAGATGAAGATGCATGATTGCTCAAATGAGATTCCTCTGGGTCTACAACACTTCACTTAAGACTCTAGAGCTTTTATAAAAAGAATAGTTACAAGGCTCGGGCTCAAGTTTGTTATTTTTCAAAGATTGACACTCTTCTTTTAATATTTGACAATTTTAAGAAGCATAGAGTGTTTATCCCTAAATTTTGCTAGCTCCTCACTGATTGACCTCGATTTTTCAATCATATTTGTCAAAATAAAAACTTGTTTTTTCAGTGAGGCATTTTTGC
Source organism: Plectranthus barbatus (assembly GCA_026898455.1). Classification (NCBI taxonomy): domain Eukaryota; kingdom Viridiplantae; phylum Streptophyta; class Magnoliopsida; order Lamiales; family Lamiaceae; genus Plectranthus; species Plectranthus barbatus. Next base: position 81,028 of record JAPKLW010002079.1, read on the forward strand.
TAATTCTAAGGACAATGAGTTTAGCGAAATTTCCTCTAAGTCGGTGCAATACGACTCATGGTCCTCTAAGATGCATGCTGACACAACTGAGATAGGTAAAGATTTTGTTACCTTGTTGTCAGCAGTAAGAGCTTGTTGACTATCTCCTGCATCTTCTCCGATTGCGGCCTTGAATGCCAGTAAAGTTTCCTTCTCCGACTCATCATTGGACAACACTGATTCATTGTCATTGTCAGAAATATTGGGACCTCCGTCCCAAAGAGCATGGCTTTGGCAATGACCCTTGAAGCTTTGATCTCGAACAACCTCCTTAGTTGATCTCTCTCCTCTTTGTCCATTCGAGGTTACTCGAACTTCAGGTGGTCTGGAGAGTTGCACTTAAAAAATGTGCATTGGGGCCGTTTGACGAATATTTTTTCAACTGATTGAGGAATATCAGCTTGAGCTTTCGCATTCTTCAATAATCTGGAGAGTCTTCTCATCTGCTCTTCATGTTCCAAGATAGAACTCTCTCCTTCCTTCAAGGAAGTGGAGGGGGTTCTGTTGTTGGTGGCCCCGCTAGTCTCTCCGTGTGAAAGGGCTTCTTTTGTCTCCTTTGACTCTGGAGGTCCCTCTTCACAAAGTAGGCATCATCTTCGTTATGTCTACCAAACGAACTGGTGTTTGCCCTGACCGCTTCGTTCTTTTTCGCCATTTGGATATCACATTCATGAGCTTGCAGCTGAGCAAACAGCTCTTTGGTGGACATCCACGAGAGATCTTTCTCCTTTAGAGTGGTCGTTTTCACGAACCAATCGTCTTTGGGCATCCTGGACAAGATCTTAGCATTTTGATCCGCTACAAAGTATACTCTGTCCTCGGCCTTCAATTTGCTGACTATCGAGTTGAACCGAGTCTCCATGTCCTTGATGCTTTCTCTGGGGAGCATTGTAAAGGACTCATACATGTCCAAGCAGACTTGAGGTTTGTTCCTTTTTATTTGATCAGTGTGGTGGCTCAAGCTGCTCAACTGATCCCAAACCTCTTTGGCAGTGTAAATTCAATGACATCTTCGATCGAGGTCTCTGGGAGAGCTGAGAGAATCAACTCATGAGCGATGAAGTTAAGTTGGACTCGCTTCTTGTCATCTGTTGTCCACTCGGCGTACGCCTTCTCTATCATCTTTAGACTGGTTGTATCTTCTTAATGATGAGGATTGACCTTTGTAATTCTGATAGGCTCGATCTCCAGCACATCTGTCATCTCAGGTTGAATGTTTTTAAGTTGGATCAGAGATCTTCTTCTATACTGCGAATTTCTCCGCATTGTATGGTGGAAGCTTTGAGATATTCATTGTACGTGCCAAGGACAAAAATAGTAAAAGTAAACCGTAATCACATGGATATAGTCCAAAAGGGACAGAAACAGGCAGTCCTATGAACCACCCACTCAAATACCACATGTTGGTCACAAGATTAGAGTTAGGCAAATATGGAGCTGGATTTTGTCAATGTTGGGCCCTCCGAGCTGGTGATTCTTGCACCAACTCAGGATTTATAAAAGCGGTTGTTTTGCTGATTGAATATATTACTTATCTGATTTTAGTAATATACTCCAACACTTGAGGTGTTGGGGTATAAATATAGTACGAAATTTAAATAAAGCAGTAAATAACACCAGATTTTATAGAAGTTCTGACAAAATTGTCCTACGTCCTCTCTTCAAACGTGCAGTCTGGAAACACTAAGTTGTCAATTACAAACATATTAAAGATCTATTAGTAGCTAGTGAATGCCACATCTACCAGTCCACTTGCTCACTCGCCAAGTCCTTTGCAATCAAGAACTTCTTCCGACATGAAGCGTGGGCACACCACCTTGACTTTCAAACTAGATGTGAGAGTTTGAGTTCATCAATTTTTGGTATACACTCATGATACTTGCCACCGTAGAAGTGAAAACTTCAAGATATTTTCTTACTTGGAGAGTAAGAAAATGTAAATAAGTTCTTGCTTAAAGCACAAAGCCTAGTGTTCAATGATGAACACGGGAAGCTGATGAAATCAACCTATATGAAAGTAGAAGCTTTCAAAAAATCGGTAGAGGGAATTATCAAGAAGGTTCATGGATTTAGTGACTCGGTAACATTCTCAAGGAGAATTTTAGCCTCTATTTATAGGATTTTCTTGGAAGGTTTGAATTCCTTGCAGTTTAGAGCCGTTGTGAGACAAAAATGAACGCGCCCTATCGATGCCTTCACTTTTCCGACTGACAGTGTCCTTTTGTGTTAGAGAAGGTTGTTAGGAATATTTTACCTTTTGACCTTAAATTATATTTATTAAAGTTTTGGTGCATCAAAGCTAGCATATCTAGTTTCTAGAAACTTAGAATCGTGTCGAAATTGTAAAAATCCTGTATAGGATAATCATATTCGAGTTGTAATAGAGCTACAAAAAATCACTGAAGTTTCCTGGAGGAGTCAGCAAAGTTCGAAGAAGAATGTCAGGAGACTCCAGCATGCAAGAAGCGAGTGCTAAATAAGTCAACAAATATAAAGATTGCTAAGGCGACCAACAAACAATGAAGTATCCAAAGGCTAGCAAACATACGGAGATTGTTGGAGACACTCAGCGAATATATCAAGATTGCTGAAGGATTAAAGCAAGTGGATTACTGAATCTCAGCAGAATTGCTGAGATCTCAGCGAGTGAATAGCTACCCAACAAATGCTTGATAGCAATCAACAGTCGGAATAAAGTCATGAAAAAGAAGGATCTTTATTTCAAAGTTTAAGGAATCTCATGGAATCAAAAGGCAGAATTATTAACAAATAAAAAGAAGATTTCCATAATTAAACTAAAAGATCCATTCTGACAAAATCGACTAAGGAAAGAGCCTATCAGACAAGGAGGAGACCTGAAGAGTCTCTGCACTTCTCAAAAAAGGAGAACAAAGATTGATGAGCAAACATCTAGTATCTAACGGACAAGATTAAAATGAGATGTTTGAATATTCATCTTTAAATAGAAGAATTCGCAGAGATACACATAGTTCGGCAAATTCAGAAATTCATAAGCTTACGCGAAATCTCTCATACTCAGTATTATAAAATATAAAAAAATATTGTATTAGAATATGAAAAATATAATATAGAAATATACATTTAATTAAAATATATAATTAACTAGGATATATATATATATATATATATATATAAAAACATATTTAATTATAATTAAAATATATAGATAGAGGAGAGAGAGGGGTGGGGGTTGGCCGGTGGAGAGAGACAGAGAGGGAATCGTTGGGGGAGGGGAAGAGGACAGAGTGATACCGAGTACGACACAAACCTTCTCTCCCTCCTGACCTATTTTATTTATTAATTATTTTATAATTTTATTTTTGATTCTGTGTAGTGAATTGTGTCATAAAATGATACGGATCACGATACAGATCGGATCTCAAACTCATTCAATTTTGTTAATAGTTTTGATTTGAATAAAAAATATGTTTTAATAACAAGTATTACAATCAACGTATTTTATTTTTTAAATATATTTAATATTTTAGATATTTTTATAATATAATATAATATAATATAATATATATTGATTTTGTGTATTTTTTAAAAGTTTTCGGTAAATTTTATCCTAAGGTTGGGATGAAAGGTTTTAGACAAAATAAAAATATGGAATAAAAATTTGAAAATTACTTGAAATAGAATTCTTTGATAAAATAAAAAATGTGGAAAAAAATCATAATTGAAAAAATTTGGGATAGATAAAAGTGATTCAAATGAAAACTTTTGGATAAAATTACGATTTTTTCTTAAATAAAATAATGAGTTGGTCTCCTGAGAGACGGTTTCAACATTTTTTTATTTTGAGACGGATACATCATTTCAATAAGTTAAATACATTATTTCATTTTTAAAAATTACATTATTTGCAACAAAGAAACACATCATTTCATTAAATTCGTTTCATGATAAAAATGGTGAGACATCATTTGCAATAAAAAAATACACAATTTCATTAAATTCGTCTCACAATAAAAATGATGAGACCGTCTCATATGAGAATTTGCCTAAAATAATTATTATTAACTCAAAAGAAATGAATACATACGAATGACATGTAGGTTGTTAAAAATTAAAACAAGGGTCTCTCGTCATCAGGGGCGACACTATATAGAGTCTAACGATGTTGACCGCCCCACAGTGTCTTAAAAAATTTAAATATGCATATATGTGCATTTTTTTTTAAAAAAAACTATAAAGTATCAATCCTATGAAATCAAGGTCGAGCCCTGACAATACTCGCACTCTACATTAACCCCTGCTCGTCATTTTGAGTTTTGACACTCTTACACACTATTCATGTTATTAAATTATATTAAGAGTGACATTGTATAGTCATGTTTTACTTTTAATTTATTGTATTAATTAATACATAACAACTCAAAGATAGAAGTTCCGAAAGAGTTCATTGATGAAAATTATTTAAAAAGATAAGTTAAAAATGATAAAGTCAATAGATCGCTTATCATAATGTTTGTTTCTTGCATGCTATTGTTTTTAAAATATTAGTATAGTTTGCTAGTTGAAGTAGTACAACATTTGTCAGCCTTGTCATGTGAATTATAGATTGTTTTACTGCGAATGTATATGTTTTTGTAATTTGATCTCAAACAAAATTGTGTTGTGCAGATTCAGCTTCATTTACTGATCAAAACGTACTTTCGTTTCATAAACTTGCAATTTCAAAGGCTATCTAGTTGTTTAAAAAGCCATCAGAATGTTTAAAAAGAATTTCAAGCCGTTTTTGTCAAAGTTAGGGGAGCCATTTTTGTCAAAGTTGGGGGAGAGCATTGCAGATAAGGCACTCAACAAGTTGAAAGTGGTCCCTTTAGAAATCTTGCAGAAAAACTTGAAGTTCTTAAGAGATAAGGCATGTGATGTCAAGGAGCAAATCAAGCATGCGGAGTGCTCAGGACAGAAGAAAAGAAAACGAGAAGTTGAAGAATGGTTGGAAGAAGTCAAATCCATTGAAACTGAAGTTGTTGAGCTAGGGAGTAGAATGGAATCAGAAGGATTTATCAAAAGGCTAATGGATGGAGGAAAAGCTGCACAACTAAATGAACGAGTAGAGCATCTTGTTGAGCGGAGTGAGAATTTTGGTGAACTTGTAATTGATCGTTTTGGAACAAGGGGAGAGACGTTGTTGACAAGTAGGATAGTTGGACATGAATATGAGAGAAATTTAGAAACATTTTGGGACTTATGGATAATGAAGAAGTACTGAGCATTGGGATTCATGGGATGGGTGGTGTGGGCAAAACAACATTAGCGAAAGGCATTTACAACAGACTTCTTCAAGAATCTCAAGGACCTGTGTTTTGGGTAACAATCTCTCAAGAATTAACTGTTAACAGTCTGCAAGAGAAGATTGGTCGTTGCTTAAATGTAGACCTTTCGGATGAGAAAAATGAGGATATGAGAGCAGGGAGACTGCATAAAGTTTTATCTAAGATGAAGAATGCAGTACTTATATTAGATAATATGTGGCAAAATATTGATCTGTTAAAGGTGGGATGTCCCTTTTCTAAGGAGTGTTGTAGACTAATTATGACAAGTCGCTCTTTAGATGTGTGCCATCAAATTGGATGCCAAGAAGTAATTGCAGTGCAAAAACTAGGGGAGTATGACGCATGGAATTTATTCAATCAAACACTCAGACTTGGAAAAGAGATTATACTTAGCCCTCAAGTAGAAGAGATTGCGAAATATGTTGCAAAATGTTGTGATGGTCTGCCTCTAGCAATTATTTCCCTGGCTGCAAGCATGAGGGGTCAGACTGCCATTCATACGTGGAGAAGTGCCCTAGCAAAACTAAAGGAGTCATTCGCAGAGCAAGATGGCATGAGAGAAGGCCGGGTTTTTGAAGTGTTGAAATATAGTTTTGATCGGTTAAATGAGAATAGTCAAAGTCAAAGTAAGGATTTCAATTTGGTTCAACTTTGTTTCCTGCATTTTTCATTATATCCTGAAGATGAAGAAGTAGAAAGAAACGATCTGATCAGAGCATTCATTTCAGATGGCCTTCTGGATACAAGAAAAAGTGGAAGGACACAATATGACGAAGGGCAGGTTATATTAGATAAATTAGTGAATGTTTGCTTATTGGAAAGTGTTGGTGTAGAGTCCGATTGTCTGAAAATACATGATCTGGTAAGAGGAATGGCGCTAAAGATCGTTGGAGGGAAGTATCTTGTAAGAGCAGGGGAGCTCTCTTTGACACAAATCCCCAAGGAAGACGAGTGGACAAAGGATGTTGAGAAGGTGTCCTTGATGAAAACTGATATAAGGAGAATTGAAAATGGAACATCTCCAAACTGTCCTAACCTCTCAACATTGATTTTACGAGAAAGTCCTTTAGAGTTTATCCCGGATTCGTTTTTCTTGAAGATGCAGGGCCTATGCAATCTTGATTTGTGCTACACTCGTATCATGGAGCTCCCAGACTCTTTATCCAACTTGAAGAACCTCCAGTCCCTGCTCCTTACGGGTTGTTATCGTCTCGAACACGTGCCCTACATGGGGAATCTGAAAGCATTGAGGGAGTTGGACCTCTCAGATACGGCCATCAAGGAAATGCCTGAAGGTCTCAACGAATTACTCAATCTCAAATTCCTCTCACTTGATGAAGCAAATAATCTCAAGGCATTTCCAAGAGGAGTGTTACCCAAACTCGTGAATCTTCAATCCTTGAGGTTTCCATTTCATCTAGAAGCAGATATGGACGAGATGGAGAATCTTATAAAGCTGGAGGAGTTTACGGGAAGATGCAGGGGCTCGAGCAAGTGCTTATGGGATGATTTCTCAAGACCAAGAAATCTTAGAATATTGAGCATTGAAGGATGTAGAGGAACTGAAAGGATTTGGAGAAGCGAGCAATCTCCGATCTCAAGTCTTGAATTTTTGGCCCTGAAAGGGTTGGAGGACTTTAAGGGCTTGATAGAGACACCCGGACCGCCACAAGGTATGTTTTCATCTCTTAGGACGCTAGTAATTAGCAAGTGTAACAAGATGCGGAAGCTGGGGTTACCAACATGGGGATTTCCAAGCCTTGAAAGCATTTCAATCGAGTTTTGTGGAGAGATGCAAAAGATATTCGGAAGAGGCTGTGTCACACTCCCCAAATTAAAAGAGTTGGCATTACGTAAACTGCCGAGACTTGAGAGTGTGTGCGAGGTGGCTATGATTTGCAACTCCATCGAGGAAATCGTCATTGAAGGGTGCCCAAGATTGATGAAGAAACTGCCTGTGCATTTGGATGTTCCTCTACAGCCCAGGTTGAGAAAAGTGGAAGTTGAGAGAGAATGGTGGGAATCATTGGAGTGGGACAATCCCCACCAGCTTTCTCATCTCCTACAATCCTCAGTTTGTCGTCTGCATCTCATTGACAGACAGTTGTGAAGATTGACTACCGGCCTTTGATGGTCTCAATTGCATAGTGCATGTAACTTTTGAATTTCTCAGTTTCTTACTAATTTTCATCTCTATTTCTCGTTTTGGAACTTATAATCATGTCGCTGGATGTTTTTGTAGAAATTCATTTTCTGAATCTACCACTTGGGTTCATGAAAACGAAGGCATTGCTAACTTTTTCCTAAGATCGGGAAAAATGTGATTATTCTCGTCGTTGTTAATGTTAATGAGTGTAATATAGTTATTTATGTTTGACGCAGTTTGTTTTCCATCTCCAATGCTCTCCCCTACGCGTGCGGAATAGTTAGGAAACTTGTTCTTCTTATTGTTGTTACTCGATTACTTTTTAGTTGATTTTGATGTTTGATATTTAGAAAAGGGTGGACTTTGCTTTGCTCGTCTTTCTTTGAAGAAATTGAAAATATATAATTTGATTTTGTAGCTTGATGATGTTGAAATCTGGCTAGTGGTAGTGGTATATTTGTGCCAAAATATGGTCAATTTTATCTCAAGATGTCAATTGGGTCAACCCATCAGTTTTGAGGTCAATTATATTGAATTGTGGGTTATTCGTTCCGGACATAATCAAATTGAGATTTTTTCGGGCTAAAAAAACTTAACCTTAACCTTAACTTATTATTTATCGGGCTAGCCCGTCAAGCTGATGAATTTAGGAATCTTTTTTTAATTGTAATTTTTTTTTTATTACACTAAATATTTTCTCACTTTAATAATATTAACAATATTAAAATATATATTTTTTCTATAAAAAATCAAAATACATCACAATATTTTATATTAAATATATATTTTCTCACTTTAATAATCTTTACAATATTAAAATGTATATTTTCTCTAAAAAAATTCAATATAATATATTTAAAAATATAATATTTTATTATTTATCAATATTAAATTATATTTTAACTTCATAATTAAATAGTTTTTAAGGATCTAATTATAAATCATAAAATATTTGTATTATGTAACCCACAACTTAATCAGGAAATGTGATATTGAATAATATATGTTTTGGAAATATAATTATAATAAAATGTATTAATAAAAAATTAATCGGGTCAACCGAGCAATCCATCGGTTGTAATCGAGTCGATTTACGGATTTCGGGTGTATTAACATCCCTAATGTTATATACGTGGTTTTGGACTTGTTCTTGTTTCTGATTGAATCTCGGTTTTCCCTTCACATGTTAAAAATCTGATGGAAAGAGTATTTGCATATTGGTAATGTGAATTTGATAGTTTGCAATTCGTGTATGAATCAGATATTGTGAATTGCAAGTAATTATAAAAATAATTGATCTTTTTAAAAATATATTCATAGTTTTGTAAAATAATTTATTTAATATAAATGTAATGTAATAATTAATGATGAAATTAAATGAATTAAAATAAAACATTCTATTATGGTGAAGAAATAAAGAGTTCATGATTGGAGATGAGTATGCTATCCCTTACATTCATAGAGGAACAATTACAAACGAGTAATTCTAAATTCAGCCATACTTTTGCTATCACTTCTTCTCTACGAGTCCCTCTTAAATATGGACAAATATTATACGAAATTTGGGACACTGGAATTATTGCTAAAACTCTAAACAATATTTCTAAAAAGGACAATGAAGAGCACTCCAAGAATTTAAAGAATGTGATTAGAGCATTGATTTTTTTCTGGGTTTTAATGTTTAAGTCAGGTAAATGACGATGAGATTATATATTTAAGTTTGATTTTTATTATTTTAATTTAAATATTAATTTGAGGGCTATAGGGGTAAGTTAGTAATATTAAATTTTAATTTTTTAAAGAGGTTATATTTAGCAAAAATATGGCTGCATTTAGATTCACCCATTACAAACGTACTATTCTAGTATAATGAAATAGGGAAGATCCGAAGAAAGACAAATAGAGGGAGATAGAAAATGTAAGTTTTAATGCAGCTGGCCGTGATAGAGACGATTAATGACTTCTTTCATTATAAGAAAAACTGAGACCGAGAAATGGGAAAAATACCATATAAAGAGTGTAGGAAGTGGTCGGACAGTGGATGAAGGTGATGGGGAAATTACTTGGACAAGAAATTAATAGCTGTCACCTATAATATTTTTTAATATACTTAGCATGTCAATTATAAGAATTCAAATCCATAAGTCTCAATCTAAATTCATATTGTTATACACATTTGTATCAAATTACGACACCACTTGTCAAAATTGCCACCAATATATATATATGGGTGTATTCATGGTTGAACTCTTATATATGATTGAACTAAGATTATATTTTAACCGTAGATTTTATTTCTATCTTGATCATTGTTTTTTAATTTTAATGTCATTGTAAGGGTATTTTAGTACTTAACGGAATCTATTATGGTAAGTGGATATATCTTTTACTGATTTTTCGTCCGTTGGTAACCACAATTAATGTCCACGATCTAAAAAATTGTTTTAATTATTAACCTACCTAATATTCTACCATTAATTCATTAAAAATCTTCTACCTAAAACATTCAAAAGTCGACGGTGAAAAATTAAGGCGAATTTTTTCTTTCCAACAACGGCAATCACTGATAAGTTTCGAATATTCTTTGAATCAACTACTATTTAGTCTTCATTATTTGTCTTGATTAAAAGACTTGAATGTAAACATTCATTTTTCTTTTTAGTTTGCAGTTTCTCGTCGTTAAATTTTGTTGAGGATTTTTTTTAAATCTCTGTCGTTCGCTCTTTCGGATGCTTTGGAAGAGTGTTGCAGGTGTTATAAATGAAGAAAAAACAAATGGGTCCCAAGAAAAAATCCGTTGATAATGCATCGACTTCAGGTTTTTCAATTTTTTTTTTTTGAAAATGGAATATGTTGTTTTATCGCACGATGTGTAATTTTTAAATTTTTGGTTTCATTGTTTTTTTAATTATTGATCATCGCATTCGTAATGTATGGGTTGGTTTTAAAGTTTCTCATTGTTTGTTGGGTTATTATTTTTTTTTACATTATTGTATAGATTGTAATTTGATATGTTTTGAATAATTGAATTCTCTCATTCAGACATCCACTAACTAAATGCAATCTTAATATATTTTTAAAATTTTATATATGAATTATATTGGTGCAACGTGCAGATGTATTTCTAGTAATATATTAAAAACGATTAGGCACCCTTTCCAGCCTAAAATCATCTGAAAAACAAAATCTCACCTTTTTCTAAGCTGACGCCTATTTCCCATGCAAAGTATATTTAAATCTATTGCAGCTTTTCAAACTTTACATTTCCAATGTGAATTCAAAATTTAAATTTAAAAATAATACTACACTCGCAACATTTTCCTTTTTTGTCCGTCTCAGGACACTTGCAATGTTTCCATCGTCGCCCTTGTTCTTCTTCTTCCCCACCCATCTCCTACTATGTTATCTCTCTCTTCCTCCACCACCCACCACCACTGACGGCGGCTCAACCACTTCTCCGTCCTTCACAACTCCCCGCTCCGATCCGAGTTCTGAAGGATTTCAACCTGCACACGAGGATCTCCGACAAGTACATCCTCGGTCGCGAGCTTGGCCGCAGCGAATTCGGCATCACGTAATTTGAATTGGGGTTTTCTGGATCAAAAGTAAAAAAGGGTATTCTTGGCTATTGACCTTCATTTTGTATAGAATTCTTCAAGTTGAGTTTGTCTGTTTTTAAATTAAATATCCCTTTTGTTGATGGGGTGGTGATAAGATTATACAAATTCTTGAAGTTGAGTTTGTCTTCAATTTGTCATTTTGTTTGTAGTGTGTTTAATGTATGAAATTTTCTCTTTTTTTATTTCAAAAAGTAAAGAAAAAAATTTAATTAGAGTTGATTAACATACTAATCCTACCCCACTATCTGTCTTAATCACTTTTTCTTAATCTGCGCGCACTGTTAAATGTGTCAAGAGACTCACGACAGAGAGAACAACTTATTTTTTAGTCTATAAAGATAGATATAACTATTTCACATTACCAAACACAAGTGCAAGGACGGAAGAAAATATTTTGAAGTTGATGTCGATCGACGCTACTTTACGCAATCTCATATCACCGTGCCGCCATCAAGGAGTGGAAACAATGGAGGATCACGCAGTGGCAAGCAAAGCCCAAAACACCATAATAAAGCAGACACAATCAATAGACCGAAGAAAATCCGACCAAATTAAATGATGGGTGTTGGTGCTTCCAGATATGGAGCTAACTTATAAGTAGGGAAGGTTTGGGGAGGCTGTGAATGAGGTAAGGCTCTGGCAGAGAATAGTTGGATGATTAAGGCGCAGATTTTCTGTTTCTTCTTTCTTTTCGTTTCATAGTACCTCAAATAAGAAATATTTTTTTTTTGTTTTAACAGCTGTGTGTATTTGTTGTAATCCTATTTTCCCAGTATTTCTTACATGTCAAATTTAATTATAGATCTACAAAATCTAAAAGTATAACAATCGCATATTTACATTTTCCTTAAAGGTAATTTTAAGAGTTGGTCTCCTGAGACACGATCTCACCATTTTTTTTATTGTGAAACGGACCTTATTATATCATTTCTATATGTTAAATACATCATTTTATTTTTTAATTCTATTATTTTTTTTCTGTGTAAAAAACTACATTATACATCATTTCAATAAATTAAATATATTATTAAATTAATCTCATAATAAAAATGATGAGACTGTCTCATATAAGAGTTTGCCTAATTTTAAATATATCAACTTTTTTAATACAACCTCCATTATTTTTAAAATTAAATTATTATTTATTTCTTATAGTTCGATACGGGCTCAAGGAAAAACTGAACACACGACAACAGAAGAAAACAATTTGAGGAAATAGCGAAAGTTTGCTTTCTCTCATTTTATAAAATCTGCTTTGCAAAGCTGCTTGATGCAAAAACAAGGATCACAAGACTTCTATTGATACTAGTGAAACCACTATGCTATTTAAAAAGACATCATGACCCACTACTTTTAGTTAAATGCTAAATAAATGAAACCACTTATTGCCTCTCAGTTGATTATTTGAGAACGTGTGTTGGTAATGGAAAATGCCTCAGCCTCTGTATTGATTGCAGTAACAGTTTGGGACCACAAGCAAGGAATTATTCTTAACATTACATTAGAACATTAACAAAAATAATAAAAATTTATTCATATGAATCTTTTCAACAGAATATATAATTAGCCCTATAAAAGAATAAGAGTTAGAGGATAGTGACAACCTTTGAACGGTTTTTTTTTTTTAGGAAAGGAAAGTACCATAAATCAAGTCTGTTTTGCCTCGGCAACCAGAATGCAACGAAGCGCTACAGCGAAAGAAGAGAGATCAACACAGGCCTGTTGAACTCGTACCAAATTAGCCATCTTGTGGGCTAAGAGAGTTTGGGATCTAGGAACCCAAACAAAACTAACAAAGTCCAAATCTTGGGACAAAAACAGAATATTAGCAATAACGGTGCCAAGTGGAGTACTTGGAATGAGTTTCATTTGGAGCTTCGTGGCGACATTGAAGTTATCCATCTCGAAAACAACAGAAGAGAAGCCATCCTAGCGAGCCGCAGAGATGCCGAGGAGACAGGCTGTGGCCTCCGCCACCTCGATGTCGTGGCAGGACAAAAGGAAGCTGGAAACGGAACTAATCAAAAGGCCACGCTCGTCGCGGAAGGCACCAACAAGTCCCGCCCCACCTGAAGGATCCAAAGAAGCATCCGAGTTGAATTTGGTCCGAGCGCTATCCGGGGGGTTCCACTTGAGGGCGTGCTCCAGCGAAGGTCTAGATGAGGGGGCAAGGAGATTAGCCTCCCGGAATTGCTGTAGGGTGGACAAAGCTAGTGAGAAGCTGCCTTGGTGTGACAAGTCTCGATTCTGAAATTCGAGGAGGTTCCGCGATTTCCTGATAATCCACATGAGAGAGATAAAAGTCTCCACAAAGGCAGAGCACTTCCCTTTTAGGACAAGGAGTATCCAATCCTGCATCGGCATAAGGGGGGAAGAAACTGGGGTGGAGATGCGAAGAGGGTAGGCTTTCCAGAAGAACAAACTCCAACCACAGTCCCTTAACGCGTGCTCAAGTGATTCACCCAAGAGGCCACATCGAGAGCAAACTGGATCAATAGCCAATCCCCGAGCGGTAAGATTTAATTTTGTAGGGAGGATTCCGTGAAAACAGCGCCAAGTAAAAATTTTGAGCTTAGGAGGGACATGATGCTTCCAGATCCAGCGCCAAAAGTCCGGATTATTGGACGACGAAGAGGCTTTCGATGAAAGAGCATATTTATTGCTCTTCGCAACCCAATAACCCGATTTGACAGAGAAGGAGCCATCTTTGGTAAAATGCCAGCGCAGGCAGTCTTCGAGAGGAGCGGCCGAAATAGAAATGGACGATATAGTATTCGCCACCTCCCCCGGGAAAAGCCTGTTGAGGATTTGGGAGTTCCAGAGATTTCCATCATCAGTCATGAGGTCTCTAACAACGGAGGGGACCTGCAAAGCAAAAGAAGCTGGGGAGGGGGGCGTTAAAGGTGGGTTGTGATAAGTTCGTTATTTCGCTAACTTATCAATGTGTTTTTGTTCATTTAGTGTTCAAGTTGCGTGATTATCATGATTATTTGTGCATCGTTGTGTTCTAGTGTTATATAGTTGATTGATGGTGAAATTTTGCAGGAAAATGGCTAAGTCTGGAGCAAGTTGGAAAACAGACCGAACAGCTCTGTTTCGACCGAGGTGAAGCGTAGCCTGGCCGTGCTGCATGCTCGAGGTGAAGGCCATTTCGACGGTGTCAGATCGATGCAGGAGCTCTATCCCGGTCGTGGTGGACTTTGCCACGGCTGAGATGGATGGTCGAGATGATGACGTGGCAATCGAGGCGAGGAGATCGATTTGAAGCCATCTCGACCGAGATGGACCTTATCCCGACCGAGGCGAATCTTGCTGGGGCGAGAATTGGGAGTTTCTAGCCTTTCTTTCCTTGTTGGGATTATTCTTACATCTATATAAACACTTGATTTTAAAGATTTTAGGGTTAGACAGTTGATTTTGAGAATTATACATTATTTCCAAGGCAGAGTTGAAGTTTTATTTTTATTCTGAAGTTTGAGACATTGTATGGAGCAAAACTATTTCATCAAGACTCCGATTTAATCAATGCCAGTTATTATTCCAGGTTTATTATTTTCATGATTTCTTCTATTGTGAATATGATGAACTAATCTTTTAATCAGATTCTAGGGTTTAAAATCTGTCAAAAATACATGATTTAGATTGATTTATTCAAATGTCTTTCCTTGATTGATTTGTGAAGTTCTGTGCTTTTAATTAAACCTCGATTTGTTGGCCACTTATTTAGGTTTTCAGTTAATTAATTTGAGACTCAAAAGGTGAAAATTAATTGACAGGAAAATGATTTCACAATATAATCATTTGTTCTTGTCTTAAAAAGAGGGAATTAGATTACAGGAAAAATCTGTTGTTTTCTGGAGTTCTTGCATTATTTCTTGAGACCGAAAGGGTAAAGGGATTGCGATAATATACTTTGTAAACTGTCCGACAAAGAAGTTTGCAATATTTTCCTGATTTCCATCTTTCAAGGAATTAAATTGGCATTTGATGAATTTATCTTTACATGTTAGGAAAGATAGTAACAAAAATCCCTAGAATATGTATTCTTGCATCTGATTGAAAATCCAGTTAATTTAATATGTCTGAGATAATTGTCAATTGATAGGAAACTGGTTTCTATTTAGTTTTTGAAGTTGATGATACCAAAACCTTTCAAAATTTGATTGCCTCAAACAATTTTCCGAGAAGCTATAGTTCAATACTTAGGATTATTCGTTATTTCATTCCTCGTAGGATTGATAAGTTTATTTTGCCGCTATATTATTAGCTATGCTAAGTCGTTAATAATTTTTAGCGATTAAATTTTGGCGCCGTTGCCGGGGAATGAATAGAATAAATCTTGATATTGAATTTGTAATTGGAATTTTGATTTGAGCCCTATTTTTACTGCTTTCAAATATTTTCGTGCAATTTTCTGTTCTGTTTCGGCCGAGTTAGGATCTGCCACGGCCGAGGCAAAAAAATTTTCATCTCGGTCGACGTGGGCTCTGCCACGGCCGAGACGTATTTTTCTAAAAAAAAATGAAAAAACAAAAAAAATAGTTGCTTTATTTTTATTTCCTTTGATATTTGTTTCCCTATTTATTTGTCTCCTTTTAAAATTTTTTCTTTGGTCATTTATTGCCTAATTAGTTTTTGTCATTTAGTATTTATTTCCTTTTGAAGTTAATTCTTGTTTAATCACTTTCTTCCTTTCTTTGTTTGAGATAGTTTATGAACACAAGGAGGAGTGGGAAAGCACCAATTCCATTCGATCCTGAGATAGAAGCTACCTACCGTAGAAACAACAGTAAAAGGAACCGAGAGGGAGGAGAAAGTAGTGAAAACAAGAAAATGGGGGATAATCCGAACAATCAGAACCCTCCACAGGGTCTTACACCAGAAGAGCAAGCTAAAATGGTCCGTGCGATGCATGCCATGAGGGAGCAGATCAGGATACTGAATGAGAGGAACAACCGTAATCCTCGATATGATAGGCGACCTGATCCACCAGAGGAGGAAGAAGAGGAGAAAGAAGAAGTAGAAGATCTGGGGAGGTTTGATGCTGATGAAGATGATGATGCTATTCAAAAGAGGTACATGCCGAAGTTTCAGGAGAGTGACTTCAGAGTGGGCATCAATGCCAATAATTTTGAATTGAAGACTGGTCTGGTGCAAATGGTTCAACAGAGCCAATTTGGGGGCCAAGCTACTGAGGACCCCTACGCTCATCTTGATAAGTTTCTGATGCTTTGTAATACAGTCAAGATCAATGGAGTCAGCAAGAGTGCTATTCGGGTAAGGCTCTTTGCCTTCTCTCTGCGAGACAAAGCTCAGTCCTGGTTCACTGCCTTGGACAAAACCAACATCAGCACGTGGGCGGAACTGAGGAATGCATTTCTCGCAAACTTCTTCCCACCAAGTGTTATCAGACAAAGGAAGAAGAACATCACAAGATTTGCTTAAAGATCTGATGAGAACTTTTATGAAGCCTGGGAGAGATACAAGGAGTTATTGAGATTATGCCCTGGCCACAACCTGAGTTTGGCAGATCAAGCTGAAACTTTCTATGAAGGGTTGAATGAGAAGACATTGGAGATTGTGGATTCTACTTTGGGAGACTCGATCATGACAAAGGGCCCCAAGAGAACTATGGATTTTTTCCAGAAGATGGCAAAAATAGTCAGAGACTGTCCAATGTTCGCCAAAGGCCTGTCAAGGCTGTGGAGCAGGTTACTACTGAGGAAGTTGACATGAAAGCTGAACTCAAAAAGCTTCGAGAGGATTTTGCAGCACTGAAAGCTGGAAAGACAGTTGGTGCTGTTGAGCAAGTTCAAGTTCAGGAAGACGGAGACTACATGGATGTGAATTTTGTCCAACGAGGTGGTTTCCAAAACAACTACCGAGGAGGCTATCAATAAAACAATCAGGGCTACAATCCTAATGCTGCAAGAAACCATCCTGGTTTCTCCTACTCAAATCCTCAAGGAGCAGAACAACCACCGGCTAATTTTGCAACTTAAGGTGGAGCAGTTGTTGAGAAGAAGAAGCCTAATCTTGAAGAAATCTTGGCCAAGTTCATGGAAGGGTCTACTGATAAAGTGGGAAAGCTTGAACAAGAAGTCTTGGGAATCATTAGCAAGGTCGACTTAGTGCAGAAGCATATGAAGATCATTGAGACACAAGTTAGCCAAATTGCTAATGCTCTTGGAACCCAGCACAAACCCGGCCATCTTCCGAGCAACACTCAAACCAATCCAAAAAATCAGAAGAATGAAGTCAATGCCATCACTCTCAGAGGGGGAAAATCATACCAGGGGCCAAAGAATCCGGAGACAGACCAACCGGAAAAGGAAGAGACAAAGCAGGGGGATGAACCCGCAAAAGAAGCCTCTGTTTCGGCCGAGGTGGACTGATAAGCTCGTATTTTGCCTAACTTATCACATTGTTTTCTTATTGTTTTCTTGCATTTACTTGATTTTTAGTTAATAATCGAGCATGAGTCAAGTTTATGGGGTATGATCCTTGCCATGGTGTATTTTTGCAGGTTTTAGGCCAAATCCAATGGAAACCCGTACCGAAAGCAGCAGATGTTCAATGGAACAGTCACGACATCTTCCACAGAAGTAATCCGAGCAAATGGAGCAAATGGATGGAAAGATCTTTGAGTTAGCTTTCCAACGCAACTGGAATCGGGTCAATCGGAGTTCGGGAGTGAAAGTTATGGCCAAAACCGTAAGACTACGCAGAAGGGGAAAAATGTCTCTGTCTCGATCGAAATGAAGACCACGTCGACCGACGCAAGGAATTCCGCGTCGACCGAGATGAGCCCTACGTCGACCGAAACGGGCCCAAAAAAGGGAATTTCGAGATTTTTATGGCTAAATCATATTTTTGGCCATAGATCCCAATTTATACACATCTACCTCTATAAATACTTGTTTTGCTCGAGTTTTTAGGATTGTCTACCAGTTCCTTTCAGTTCTACATTTAGTTTTCTCTTGGGTTATTGAAGATTTAATTACTTTGGAGAGGATTCAACCTTTATTTTTATTGTAAGTTTTTCTTATGCAATTTAATAATATGTTTCTTGTGTTTCTTTCCATCATGAGTGGCTAGAAACCCTTGCGGGTTCTAGGGCAATGTGTAATTAATCATGTTTGCATGTTAGATTGATCAACTCAAATTGCATGGTTTCAATTCCTGATTTAATTGATAGAATTTAGAATTGATGATGGATCGAGAGATGAAATTGGTTCTTTATTCATAATTGTTAATCGAAAGACCGAGAGGAGAAGATTAATAATAGGAAGAGGAATTTGAATACAATTGGTTTTCTGTCTCAAAAGGAAGAGTAATTAATTGTAGGGATTAAATCTTATATTTTTATTCAGGTTGATTATTATTGTGTTCTTGAGGCCGACCAAATATATATACAGTCACATGATCGTAACCTAGGTTAAAATTGCCCGACAAAGGAATTTTAATACATTAATTTGATTTCCCACCATTGTAGAGTTGATTGATTTGGCATGTATTCTGATTGATTATTTGCCCTAGAATCTGTGTTCTTTAATTTGCTTTTTAAAACCCCTTTAAATTCCATTTTGTCATCTTTATTTTCCAAAACCAAAACCCAAAAATCTGTTTACTCAAGCAATAAAATCTGAGAACTATAGTTAGTACATGAGATATTTTCGTTGTACATTTCCTCTGGGTTCGACTACCTTTGGGTATTTATAAATTTATTTGCCACTGTGTTTGCAATTAATCTGTGAAATTTGCAGTGATCAAATTGGCGCCGTTGCCGGGGAATTGTCAGATTTTATCTTGTTACTAATTTGTTTGAAGATTAATTGGATTGAGTTTTTTTTATTTATTTATATTTCTGTTTGTGTGCGTGTGTTTGCGTTTGTTTTTTAGTTCTGTTTCGACCGACGCACGTGTCGCATCGATCGACGCAGAAGATTCTTTCACGTCGGTCGACACACTCCCTGTGTCGGTCAACGTGCACTGATTTTTGCCTTGGTTGCTGCACAGGTGCATGAACACATGGAACAAAGGGAAAATACCTGAGCCTTTCATACCTGAAATCGAAGCAGCCTGCAGGAAGAACAGAAAGAAAGGAAAAAGACTGGATTTTGAGATGGAGCCAAACAACGAAGAAGCCCTTCTGCAAAACATGACACCAGAAGAGCAGAGGCAGTTTGTCAATGAGGTGCAACAACTGAGAGCACAACTTCAAGCAGCTCAAGCAAATCAGGCCGAGCAAGCTGCAAGACTGGCAGAGTTGAACAACAGACAGGTGGTGGTGCCACATAGGTCCATCTTGGACCGATTCTTACCACATCAGGAAGAGGCTGGATTCAGGGTTGGCATCAACGCCAACAATTTTGAGTTAAAGACTGGGCTAATTCAGATGGTGCAGCAGAACCAGTTTGGGGGGAGAGCTTTAGAGGATCCATATGCCCACCTCAATCAATTCATAGAGGTGTGCGATACAGTGAAGCAGAATGGAGTCCCCCAGGACGTCATCAGAATGAGGCTGTTCTCGTTCTCACTCAGAGACGAGGCGCGGTCTTGGTATGCTGGTTTGGACAAGAGTCAGATTGGGACTTGGGGGGAACTTCGAGATGAATTCCTCACCAACTACTTCCCACCGAGCCTGCTGCTGAAGAGAAAAGCTGCCATCACTACATTCAAGCAGTTGTATGATGAATCCCTACATGAAGCCTGGAAGAGGTACAAGGAGCTCCTGCGACTCTGCCCTAGACATGGAATCGATCTCGAGATGCAGGTTTGCCATTTCTACGAGGGTCTGAACCCTCACATGAAGGAGATGGTGGATGCATCTACTGGCGGGATCCTGATGAAGAAGAGTGGTGCAGAGAGTATGAGGTTGCTGGCAGACATGGCACTGGACAATCACCAGTGGCCGACTGAAAGACAGATGCCGGTCAAAGCAGTGGAGGCAAAGCCGGAGTTTGATGTGGTTGCTGAGGTGAAGAAGCTCCGGGAAGAGATCGAGAAGTTGGGAACAACGAAAGCTGCAGCTGCTACTATTGAGCCTAGCATGGCCATTGTTCCGGTGGAGGCTGACTACATCAACCGGGGTGCAAGCAATTCATCTGGAGCTGCAAATTCGGAGGTGAACTACATTGGTGCTGGTTATCAGAATAACTACCGAGGCAATCAAGGGTATCATTAGAACCATGGGCGATCTCACCCTGGTTTTTCTTATTATAACCCCTCTGCTGCAGAACACCCTCCGCCTGGTTTTGATGTAGGTACAGAAGGAGAAATTGTGGAGAGAAAGAAGTCCGAGCTGGAAGAGACGTTGGAGAAATTCATCGAGAGCTCGGACAACCGATTTGGCAAGGTGGAGAACGAAGTCAAAGGGATGGCCAATGACAAAGCATTTGGAGATGATGGACACCCAACTGATTCAGATAGCCACTACCTTGGGTACTCAGCACAAGTTGGGGCAACTTCCGAGCACAACAGAGACAAATCCAGCGAAGGGGAAGTCAGTAAATGCAATTTCGCTGCGATCTGGAAGAAAGTATGAAGGTCCGAGCCATGTAAAAGGAGAAGAAGGAGAAACAGAGGGGGAAAATCCCGCGCAGGACCTCTCTGTTTCGACCGAGATGGATTCTATCCCGGTCGACGCAGAGGGTTGCAGCCCGACCGAAATGGGGAGTAGCACGATCGACGCAGCAGGATCCATGTCGACCGAGATAGAGCCAACACGGTCGACACAAAAATTAGCAGGCAACCCGGCCGAGACAGCCGCATCTCGGTCAAAATAGAGGCCCAGACTGGGCGAGAAAGAAAAAGAGGAGGAAAGAAAAGCTGATCTGGTTGCCCCAATGCCCTTCCCACAGAGATTCGCAAAGAAAAGGGAAGATTCTAAATTCACTAGTTTTGTTGAAAATTTAAAATAGGTGAATATTAACATTCCTCTTATTGAAGCTCTCAGGGAGATACCCGGTTACATGAAGTACCTCAGAAGACTGATGAGCGAGAAGAAGCAGTTCATGGAAAATGAAACAGTGAAAATACATGAGGAATGCAGTCTCCTATTGTAGAAGCAGATCCCGATCAAGAGATCTGACCCAGGTTGTTTCTCGATACCTATCGAGATTGGAGGAAGGGAGTTCCAGAATGTGTTGTGCGATTCAGGGGCAAGCATCAACCTGATGCCTTTGTCCATCTACAAGAAACTGGAAATCGGAGAGATTTGGACTACTACAATTACCCTCCAGATGGCGGACCGATCTGTGTCCAAGCCTAAAAGTATCGTAGAAGATGTTCTAATCCGTGTTGGCCATGTAATCTTCCCTGCAGATTTCGTCATCTATGACATGAAGGAAGATGCCAACACCCCGATGATCTTGGGAAGAGAGTTCCTCGACACAGCTGGTGTCGTGATCGACTGCAAGAAGGGGGAGATCACACTGAGAGGGAATGAAGAATCTATCACCTTCTGCATAGATAAGAACAAGAGGAGAGGGGAGTGCAACCAGATCAATGCTACTGAAGAAGAAGAAAAAGAAGGAGATGAGACACCAGAGGAAGAAGAAGAAGCCATCCGGTGGGAACGAGGAAACGAGTCAATGAAATCGGCAATTAAGTTGCCTCCTTCCGAGTATACCACCGTCATTCAGAACCGGCGAGTCTTCATGATAGATTCAAGGGGTCGACGAGTCTGGATTCGACCGCCTTGGTAAGCTGATACTGAGTCGAGCCACGACGGTAAATAAGGCACTAAATGGGAGGTAACCCATTGTGTTTTTATTTTCCTTAATTAATTTCGTTTTAATTGTATTTTCTGCTTTCACTTGTTTGCTTTGTTCTATTGTTATTTCAAAAAAAAATGTGGAACAGTGCTCTGTTTCGACCGACGGAGGCCTGGCGTCGGTCGACACAGAGTAGCTCGACGTGGACACTTCGGCCCGAGATGGGGATCGACATGAGGGCTCCACGTCGACCAACACAAATTCCACGTCGGTTGACGCGGAGTGCCAGCAGCAACAATTTCACGTCGTGCGATTTCTGAAGGTTCCGGGATAAAAAGTTGATGTCTGAGATCAACTACCAGGTACCGTTCTCCCTCTTGTCTGATTTCAAACTTTTTCCACTTTTCGAGTTGGAAATAAGTTTGGGGGGATGTGGACAAGAGGTGGAACGTTCTATCTTTTATTTATTCCGCTTTCTGCATTTAAATTTCTGCCTATTTAAAAAAAAATTGTATTTTTGTTGAATAAAATTGTGATTTTGTGAGAAGATTTGCGTGGCTATGAGATAACCCTTGCAAGAATGCAAGATTTGAATTGATTGACTTGATTATGCATTGATTGTGATAGTGGTTGAGAATGCCTATGAATGTAGAAAATCGCATGATTACTTGTTTTGAAACTTACAAAGGCATGATGTTGATGATGATTTGATGTTTACTATGGAAGAATTGTTGTCCCAAGTGTGAGAATTGAGCCTTGATTTCGATTGTGAGTATTTCTGCATTATTGAGTATCTCTAGAACTTGCTTTGTTTCTTTTTCAAGACTGCTAAGTGTGCACAGGTTTAGGAAATGATTTTAGGCCATCTTTGTTTAGCCTATTTATCCCATACATTGTCCTAATTGAACATTTACCCCTAGTCAGAGCCTATGAATTTTCTTTCTTTGTCTATGAGTTGGAAAAGGATAGGGGAATCAACTCTTGTCTATGAGAGTGGGTTGGGATTTGTTTGAAAAAGATAAGAGATTATTTGAAAGGGTTAAAACAAAAGAAAAGGTTGGGCTCTAGAAAATATAGAAAATGAAAAAAAAAATGTGTTTGTGTTTGTTAATCCTTATAAGCTCAAATGAATATTCAAAATTGTTTAAGAGCATAAAAGGATGTGTGTGAAAAAAAAAAGAGAGAGAAAGCAATAAAAGAGCCTTGGTTAGTGTTGAAAATTATAGGAGATGGGTGGATATCATTAGATAGTGGTTGGATTTATTGAGAGTAGCTAACTCAATTATTTAGTCACTTGGCCATATATTTCCCTACCCTTCACAAAAGCCTACATTACAACCTTGAATAAAGTCCTTTCTGATCTTAGACTTGTGTGCACATATTCGCAGTGAAGATTTAGAATATTTGCAAGCCTATGGTAGAACTTGATTTGCATGACTTTTGTGATCTCATAACTATCCTAAACACTTGAGTGAAAGAGGTAGAATATTCGCAGGTTTTAGGCCAAATCCAATGGAAACTCGTACCGAAAGCAGTAGATGTTCAATGTAACAGTCGCGACTTCTTCCACAGAAGGAATCCGAGCTAATGGATCACATGTATGGAAAGATCTTTGAGTTAGCTTTCCAACGCAACTGGAATCGGGTCAATCGGAGTTTGGGAGTGAAAGTTATGGCCAAAACTGTGAGACTGCACAGAAGGGGAAAAATGTCTCTGTCTCGACCGAAATAAAGACCACGTCGACAGACACAAGGAATTCCGTGTCGACCGAGATGAGCCCTACGTCGACTGAAACGGGCCCGGAAAAGGGAATTTCGAGATTTTTATGGCTAAATCATATTTTTGGCCCTAGATCCCAATTTATACACCTCTACCTCTATAAATACTTGTTTGGCTCGAGTTTTTAGGGTTGCCTACCAGTTCCTTTCAGTTCTACATTTAGTTTACTCTTGGATTATTGAAGATTTAATTACTTTGGAGAGGATTCAACCTTTATTTTTATTGTAAGTTTTTCTTATGCAATTTAATAATATGTTTCTTGTGTTTCTTTCCATCATGAGTGGCTAGAAAACCTTGCGGGTTTTAGGGCTTTGTGTAATTAATCATGTTTGCATGTTAGATTGATCAACTCAAATTGCATGGTTTCAATTCCTGATTTAATTGATAGAATTTAGGATTGATGATGGATCAAGAGATGAAATTGGTTCTTTATTCACAATTGTTAATCGAAAGACCGAGAGGAGAAGATTAATAATAGAAAGAGGAATTTGAATACAATTGGTTTTCTATCTCAAAAGGAAGAGTAATTAATTGTAGGGATTAAATCTTATATTTTTATTCAGGTTGATTACTATTGTGTTCTTGAGGCCGACCAAGCATATACAGTAACTTGATAGTAACCTAGGTTAAAATTGCCCGACAAAGGAATTTTAATACATTAATTTGATTTCCCACCATTGTAGAGTTGATTGATTTGGCATGTATTCTGATTGATTATTTGCCCTAGAATCTGTGTTCTTTAATTTGCTTTTTAAAACCCCTTTAAATTCCGTTTTGTCATCTTTATTTTCCAAAACCAAAACCCAAAAATCTGTTTACTCAAACAATAAAATCTGAGAATTATAGTTAGTACATGAGATATTTTTGTTGTACATTTCCTCTGGGTTCGACTACCTTTGGGTATTTATAAATTTATTTGCCACTTTGTTTGCAATTAATCTGCGAAATTTGCAGTGATCATGGACCTTACCACGGCCGAGGCAGAGGGATCAGGTGCGACTGCCGCACAGACTCCATCCTGGCCGGGTCACACTATGACACGGCCGAGGCAGACACCAACCCAGCCTGAGAAGTGTCCTCCGATGCCCTTTTCGCAGCACTTTGCCAAGTCCAAGATGAACGAGAGGTACGCACGCTTCCTGGAGAACATGAAGAGAGTGCACATCAATATCCCTCTGGTTGAAGCCATGTGAGAGATGTCCGGTTACTTAAAATTCTTGAAGGATATGGTGTCTCAAAAAAGGCTGTTCCTGGAGCATGAGACGGTGAATCTGTTTGAGGAATGCAACGCTGTAATTCAGAAGAAGATGCCACTTAAGAGGGAGGATCCTGGCTCTTTCACTATTTCTTGTGTCATCGGCGGAGAAACTTTCGGAAAGGTACTTTGTGATTCTGGTGCTTCTATCAATCTCATGCCTTTGTCTATTTTCAGGAGATTAGCAATTGGGAGCATCAAGCCGACTACAATCTCGCTCCAGATGGCAGACATATCAGTGTCCTATCCTAAGGGCATTGTTGAAGATGTGCTTGTGAAGGTAAAAGATTTTATCATTCCTGCGGACTTTGTGGTACTGGATATGGAGGAGGATCAGAATATCCCACTCATTCTGGGGAGACTATTCTTGAAGACTGGAGGCGCACTGATTGATATTAGGGATAGAAAGCTGACCTTCCATTTGAACGATAAATCTTTCACGTTCTCCATCTACAAGTCCATGCAGAAGCACGATGATGGAAGCTATCAAGAGGAGTGCCATATGATTGACTGTTTTGAGCCGGTGATTGCTTCTCCTTTTTCTTTGCTCAAATCTGATCCTGATTTTCTCGAAATCTGTTTACTGCACTCTCTCTTTTCTTCTACAGATCTTGATGCTGCCAATGAGGAGATCTAGAACCTTGTGATAGAGCTGGATGTGTTTGAAGAAATTCCAAGGAATAAAGAGCTCAAAAGGGAGAAGTTGTCAGCCCAATTCAGCCAAAAGTTGGAACAAAAATGTGGAAAAAGTTCTGTTTCGCCCGAGGTGAAGAGAAAAATGGCCGGGACAAAGCTTCGAGGCAAGACGGTCGTGGCACGGCTCAAAACGGTCGACATGGCCAAAACGGTCGAGACAAATTCCACTACAGCCGGGACAATCAGGACGGGCGAGATGAAGCTTGCATCGATCGAAACAAAGAGACGTGGAAAAGGGATTCGTCCAACATCGCCCACCCCGACCGAGATAGAATAGTTCACGGTGCGATAGTCTCAAATTCAAATCCAATACAATTAAAGCAGTTAGAGGTGAAACAGAAAAGAAAAAGGGAGAAACACACGTCGACTGATCACATCCCCCTCCCCCAAAATTATTCGATACAAAGGAAAGAATAAGTTTGTGGGAAAAAGATCACAGAGATGTGTGTGAAACCTCAATGGAACCTCACTGTGGCAGGGGCCAGTACTGCGGGAAGCGAGCCATGAACTGGCGCATCTGCTCCTCAGCTGCCTGCTGCTGCTCCCATCGTGCCCTCTCCAGCGCAAAGTGCTGCTCCTGGGCTGTCCAGTGTTGGCGCTGCTCGTCCTCGAAGGATCGCCGGGCCATGCACTCCTGACGCTGCTCGGCCTCAAAAGAATGGCGCTCAGTGGCATACGTCTCCTGGGCTGCTGCGATGGCCTGAAGTTGGGTGTTCCAGTCCCCCCACTGCTGCTCCAGCTGGCTCATTCTCTGCTCGAACGCCACGCGATGTGTGCGATGCTCGTAGTAGGCCAAGGACTCCCCCTGGCTCTATCGGGAGGATCCGCCCCTCTCCCTGCGGCGAGGCTGCTTCTCGTGCTGCTCACGATCTGTCTCCTGCTCACTAGCTCCAGCATCCTCGTGACGTGGCTCCTCGAACTTAGGGTTAGGATTTTGCCTGCGGGCCTCCTCAGCGGCCTGAATAGCCTCCAGATGTGCCAGTGTGTCTAGCTTCCAATTATTGCGGTACTGACGAATCCCTACATTAGTGAGCTCGGGATTCGGCAGTGGGAAGAATGGAGGGCTGTGCTGATAGAACAGATACGGAGGGTGCGCCGAGTGGATGAACCGGAGATCAACCAGTTTTGCCAGATTCAGTTTTGTTACCGGCTTGGCCTGCTCTCCAGAGGTGTCAATCCTCATCGAGTAAAGAAAAGAGGTCCAGAGGCCCCCGATGCATATACTCCCTCTCGTGGCCGCCGAAATCTGGTTGGACTGCATCAGGAATAGTTGAGCGAAGTTGAGATGCTCCTGATGCAGCATACAGTAGATAACCATCAGCTTCACATCCCTCAAGGAGCTGTTCTCCTTCCTGGCAAATAGTGTGTGGGCCAGGATAGCTCGAATCATCCAAATGACGGGGTTCTGGATCATGGAGGCCTTGCACTTGCCGGACTCCCAGTTTGGACTGCCCTCTGCACAAATGTGGGGCCAGAACACTTTGCTGTCGAATCCCCGCGGCTTTCTGTAATCCCCAATATTAGGGACTCCGAAGGCCCTGTTGATTTGCTTGGAGGTGAGGGTCCTGTCCTCGTTACCGACCCTGAATTTGGCCCCTGCCGGTGTACTCCGCCCGTTGGTGGTAAGCTCAAAAGTAGCTAGAATCTCCAAGGTGAACTTCTAATAAGTCGGGGCGTCCAGCTCCAAGAGGGGGCTCCAACCAATATTGGAGAATAACTCTTTGATGTTGTCATAGAGCCCCATGGCCTTCAATGCGTCAGTATCCGCATAACGGGTTCCTTCTACCCCGCGTTCAGCCATTTTCTTGAACCGTTCGAGCGAATCTACACCCCTTATACCCTCAATCCCATAAGCTTCTGGATGGAAGGGTTGGGGGCGATGTCGGGGTGCCATTGAAACCTACAAAGTAAAACTACACATCAACCAACAATATCAAAATATGAATACACAAATACTACAACTAAGCAAAACCAAATTAAAAAGAGAAGATTAACCCCTAAATTCAACTAAGTAGAAGTGCAGTCATTCGATTCCCATGTCAATTGAAGTCAAAGAAACCAAGCAACCCATCATTCAACTCCCAAATTCGACATAAAATTACAAAAGAAAAGAAACAAAATCACCCATACCTCAACATGCTTTCGAGAACAAAAATCACCCAAATCCCCCAAACTAAAACATAACACATAACTACAAAAATCAAAGTGGCATTAACGTCCATATGCCGTGTGGACAGTTGAAAGCTCATAACCATCCCCATAAGAATTCATAGAAGCAATACAATTTCAACCCAGGAAATACAAGAATTTTCTATCGACAAATTCAATCCAAGGCTATCCAAATGCAATGTAGTACTGAAATCGTAAATACAACTATATATTAGCCCTAGAAACAACAATAAACACGCGAAAGGAGGAAGAATTACCTGAAAATTGAACCAAATGAACAAAACCTAGAAATTGGGTGTTTGTGGCTTTTTGGGCGAAATCGTTCGAACCAATCGGATGGGAATCTTTCTAATGATGTGGGAGAGGGGTGTGCAAGAGGGATTTGTGATATATGGTAGGGTGAGTTTGAATTTTCGGAGAGAAGGTTCGTGGGTTTTGAAATTTGGTGGTGGAGTTGTGGGGGAATGGTGAAAAACCATTGATTTTTTGGTTTTTAAAACGAACTCGGCGACCCAAAACACGCTCGGCGATCGCCGAGTTTGTAGGTTGGGTCGCCGAGTTGGTGCCGAAGGGAATTTTTTTAAATTGTCGAACTCGGCAACCCGTTTACGAAATCGGCGATCGCCGAGTTCGTAAATGGGTCTTCGAGTTTGTGCCGAGAGCAAAATGGGAAAAGGGCGAACTCGGCGACCCAACCAGCAACATCGGCGATTGCCGATGTTGATTTCCGGCCGCCGAGTTCGTTTCGAACCTGGCAAAATTTTGACGATGAACTCGGCAATCCAAAGTTCACGATCAGCGATCGCCGATCGTGTAGTTGGGTCGCCGAGTTTGTATTCCTCAGCATATTTTTGCGTTTTGATCTCCTTTCCTGCACCCAATGAACTCAACAACCAAAAGTGAACGTAAACTATGGAAAATGGGGTAAACCAACTCAAAACAAGAGCATAATAAACTAATTAAAACAGATACTGACTCCAAATTGACCAAAACTGTATAACAAAACCAGAAATAGGTTGGGTTGCCTCCGAACAAGCGCTTTATTTACTGTCTGTAGCTAGACAACTCAGAAACACTCTCTGGGTCAGATAGATAAAGTTCACAAACGGTAGACACATATTCAGATTGCAGATAAGTTTTCACCCTATGACCATTAACGGTGAAGTGTGTGCCATCAGAACCTATCAAGTCTAGTGTGCCATTAGAATTAACTTTTTCAATGATATAAGGACCAGACCATCTAGACTTAAGTTTACCAGAAAATCGTCAAAGTCGAGAGTTAGAAACGAGTACCTGATCCCCTGGATTGAAACTGCGGCTGCGAATACGCCGGTCGTGGAACCTCTTGGCGTGCTCCTTGTACAAGCTGGAGATCTCATATGCCTCAGCTCGGAACACCTCTAGTTCAGTCAATTGCAGGCACCGTTGCTCAGACGCAGTCTTCAGGTCCCAATTGATTTTCTTGACTACCCAGTACGCCTTGTGCTCCAATTCCACTGGTAGGTGGCATGCCTTTCCAAATACCAATTGGTAAGGCGACATACCAATTGGAGTCTTGAAAGCAGACCTATAAGCCCACAGAGCATCATCCAGACGAGTGGCCCAGTCTTTCCTAGAAACAACAGATTTTTCTAGGATCTGCTTTATCTCCCGATTCGCCAATTCCGCTTGCCCGTTGGCTTGGGGGTGATATGGGGATGTGACCTTATGCTGAACTCCATACTTTACCAGTAAACTCCCCAGCCATCTGTTTTTCAAATGTGACCCTCCGTCACTCAGTAGTGCACGCGGTGCTCCGAAACAGGTCAGAATATTCTTTTGTAAGAACCTCAGCACCACCTTGGAATCGCTGGTCACAGTGGGGATATCCTCTACCCACCGGGTCACTGATGCAGTTTTTTTTATCAAGTAAAAATTATCGAACACGAAGACTCAATTCGCCCGTTATTCAAGTAAAAGTATGATTTTGAAACCGAATATCTAGATGTGATAAAATAACTTTGAATATCAAATTACAACTATCTAACATGCAATTATCGATTAAAAACAATTAAATAAACTTCAATTCAACTAAGTAAATTCCAAAAGAGAACGGTTGAGGAATATATGATGGATTGGGAGTAGATTATGAATATGTTTGGACTTGTCACTCTTACGAACCAATTTCAATAGATAGAATGGGTCGGTTCATCAAATTCTAGTTACAACCCTTAGTACCGGTGCAATAACCGTTGACTAATCGAAATCTCAACCTAAGTCTAGGTATATTAATCTCAATTAACTCCCAAAAGCACACAAACACATTGACCTAGATACCAATTCACCTATCTTCTAAGTGAAATAATACCTAATTATTATTGCAATCCCCTCTAATGCACAAACCTATCAAGTTAATTCATTGAGGCATACTTTCCAACACATGGTGATCAATCACGAAAGGAACACAAATCAAACTCACAATAATAATCAAACCTATGAAACTTCAATTATTCAAATCCAAACAATGTTCAAATCAATCCCAATCACATCCAAATCCTCAACAATGAGTTTAGCTACTCATAATTACAATGGAAATCGTCAAAACCACAAAGTGGAACATAGAAGAGAAAGGAGAATAAGGAAGCTTAGGATTTGATGATGAATCTTCAATCTCGCTTCGAATCCTTCCTTCCACCTTCAATTTCCAGCTTTTGTAAGTGAAAAACGCTGCTAACTCGTGCCTTAGTCTCTCTAGGGTTTTCAAAAGTCGAACCCTTACTTTGTAAAATCCCTTGGCCTTTTATAGTTGTGAAACCCGCAGCTTCAGGCCTTCAGATCCCGAACGGGATCCTCCTTTGTAAAGTTCCATCCCGAGAGGGATGAAAGGAACTTTTCGCCCAAAATTCCCGACCGATCCCGAGCGGGACGACGTGGTCCCGAGCGGGATCTGCTACGACTTCTCACACCATCTCTCGAATTCACGCCTAAATGACGTATCCCGAACGCACTGGAGCCTCCCGAGCAAGGGTCCCGAGCGGGACCAAGCCGTCCCGAACGGGACCGGCTTCGACTTTTCGGCAATTTCATGCTTTTCTTGTCCCGAGCGGGAGGTGTGTGTCCCTAACGGGATTTGCTTCGCCCTTGGCCTCATTTTAGCTCCAAAACTCCAATTTCCAACCCTTTTTCATGCCCTGCACACTCAAAACAACTCACGAACACCAAGTGAAGGAAAATCAATGAAAAGAAGAGATATGTGTGTGATTTGTGTACTTAATCCTCATGAATTCATTCAATTCAAACCCCAAAAATCATGCAAATTACGCACATATCAAACCCCCCAAACTTAAACCTTTGATTGTCCTCAATCAAAAACAAAAACTAGATTTTCATTCGCTTGGTGCAATGCTTCACAGCTCACCACTATCCATCAATGCATACTTCATTCTCACAGTTTTCATTATCTACCATGTTTAGATTAATGCAAAGAACTCAACCTTACCGTCATGTGATTATATAAGGAGTAATACTCACACTCAACTGTATCAGGTTAATTTTCTTTCTTTCACTCAAACACAAGTGCACAAGTTTCATTCATATCGTTCATCTCTGCCACCTTTGTTCACATTAGTACATTGTTCTAGAATCAAATAGGACTTTATCAGGTTGTAATGTGGCTGACTAACAGGTAGGGTGTTTTAGGCAAAAGTGACTCATTCATTCAATCCCCCTTCTCAACATTCAACCAATCAACCCTTCTATATCAAAGTGCCTACTCTTATTCCATAACCTGACAAGTTCTCATCTTTCATCACTACATATGCATTCAACTTGCCAACATTCAACCGATCAACCCCTCAATATCAAAGTGCATACTCTTATTCCATAACCCGACAAGTTCACATCTTTTCATCACTACAATGCATTCAACTTGCCATCTACTTTTCTTTTTATTTTTATCATTTTCTTTTATTTTCCTCATTTTCTTTTCATTCGCAACACAATCCACTTTTCACCTTACATACAACACATTCACTTCTTCTTATCTCATCTTCTCCCAACCCACAACTTGTTCCTAAGTACAACATGAAAGAATTCAAGGCTCAAAGTGGCTCCGAAACAAGGGCTAGGGTAATCATTTTTCCACCTTATTCTCCAACAATATCAAAGGTAGGTACTAAGAAGGAATGGCCTAAAATCATTTTCTAGTTCAATGTACATGTTAAACTAAGTGGCATCGACAGACTCTACTCATTCCACTTGTGCCTCGCCTCTCTCAAACAATCAAAAATGAGATAGAATGTACTCATCAGGCTCAAAATCTCACAAGTTAAAAGTTTCGAGTTCTAAGCATTAATATAACATGACATCAAATGCCAAATTTGTTCAACCTAAAGCATGCATCAATTTCAAGTAATTCGGCCCTATCATAAGCTCAAACGATTCAATCATGTTTATGCCTCGTCATAAGTTCAATCCCAAGTCAAAGTTATCACGAATAAGAACATTTCACTTAATAGCACTTCAATTTCAAACCAAAGGTGTGTGAGAGTTAGATTAGAATAAGTGTACCCTTCTTCCAATAGTTACCAGGTGGGAGACACCACAAAAAAATTTCAGCATGGTTTCGCTTGAAATTGTTCAGTCCACCTGTGATCATCACAAAAACCACAACACATCCAGTAGTTCCAAAATATCATAATCTCATCAGACAAGATTAATCATTATTACAACCAAATCGAACTACTCCATCCACTGGTTCCTAACTAAACTCCGTACAACTAAGAAAGCAAGTAAAATAATTCAAAAACAAGTAGAAACAGTTCGACAAAACATAACAAATAAAAGCTAGGGATAAGAAGGGAAAACCGGCGTCCGTCCGTCCCACCCCCCCAAACTTAGTTCGAAGAAACTAAGTTTGGAAAGACGGAAAGGGCGGCAATCACTGCTGGGCACCTCCGGGAGCATCAGGGTTGAGCCTGCGCCTCTGGTAGTATGATGGGAACCGATCAATCAAATCGTGGAGCTCCGTCTCAACACCTGACAGTCTGGTGTTCACTCCAGTGAACTGTTGCTCCATCCATGTCCTCTGAGCCCCCATGTCGGCCCTCAACCCAGTCATCTCCGTGCTCAGTCCGGCCATCCTCAAATCCAGTCCCGCCATCGAGGATGACATGCCCTGCATGGTCTCGAGCATCTCAGTCTGCCATGTGCGACGGCCTCCAGCTGAGGACGTTCCGGCCCCTTGCTCCCGCTGGGGCTCCTCCTCATCATCAGACTCCTCCTCATTCCCCTCTTGGACGGGAATAGTGGTCGCGAAGCTCCCATAAGTCCCATCCCGGCCTTTTCGGAGCCACAGGGCTCTGTGCGCTGGCGAGTCCAGCAACATGTTTGCCTCGGAATCCGGAGCAGTCAAGGTGGTAGCAGCAGTATTGGGCAGCCTTAACCAGGCGTCGCCCACCACCTTATACAAAATGGTATTCGGCGGGATGATGGATATGTGCCGCACCGATGTGAGCACTAGGAGGTCCACCACAGACGGTGGCACCTCTGTCCCTCTCCTCGGAATCTGGAAGTGGTCGAGGATCGGCGTGATCAGGCCCCCACAATAGATGTTGGGGCGTGTGGGGGGTCGGCTCCAGTTGTCCATGGCCACAATAGCCATGGAGAAGGGTGCCCCCGCCAGCAGAAAGTGGAGCAGGAAGAACTCCGATATGATGACATTATTGCTCTCGTGGCGGCCGGTGACAGAGGTGGCTACGCACTTGTGTATGTAGCGCAGAATCGGGCTCTTGATGAGAGGGCCCTTAACCAACTTCATCCGTATATTTCCCAAGACGGTCTCGCCGGAGAGCAGTTGCCAGAAGTCCTTGGCATGGAAACCCTCCTCGGGGATATAATTCGCCTCCTCAGCGCACCCGTAAATGGCATCCAATTCTTTGCGCTCCAAGATGTAACTGTTGCCCTCCATCTTGAACGTGAGGTGGCTGGGCAAACTGCCAACGCTCTTCCGCACAGACACGGAAGCTAAAAACTCTCTTGTTTGTTCCTCGAAGGCTGGCCACCTTTGGGTCAGTAGGGATTCCCAACCGATATTCTGCAATAGAGTCTCGACGTCCTCTCGGATGCCCAATGTAGCCATCTTCGTTGTGCAAGGGTACTTTGAGCCGTGCACTACACACTTGCACAAGGCTTTGAGCGCCTTGTACTCCTCATCGGTGAAATTGGCGGGGCGTCGGGGTGCCATCTTCTCTACAAAGGGTAGACAAAAGAAAGATCAATATCCAACACATTCCATGAATCACCAAAGCACCAAGATTTCACCATAATTCATGTCCATAAAGAATCATTATAGTAAAATTAACGACCCACCATTCACATGAGTACATTCTAAATTAAACTATGTAAATCAAGCCCCTATAGTGCAAGTAACATCAAGAATCCCCAATTTCACAAAAATACATCATGAATCATATTCAAGATCAAGAAATATGCCCAAAAATCGCAAGCAATATAGTCAATAAGCCTCACACATGCATTGGGACATTCTATCGAACACCTACTGTGCATAACTTCAAAACCCTAGGTTGGAACTTCAAATACCAAGAATCCCCCAATTTAATCGGCTATACTTCAACAATTAAACAAAAACATGGAATAAAGATGAAATAAACATGCAATAGGGGTAGAAATTACCTTATGTTGCCGGAAATCGAAGGAAAGAACGAAAAAAGGGGGAGGTTACCGTTCGCAAAGAGAGAGAAATAGGTGAAGAACTCTGATCCCGCGCGGCTCGCGTATTTAAACCACGCGACTGGTCCCGAACGGGACAGCCCTATCCCATTCGGGATGGCTCGACCGGCTCGGTTCCCAGGTGAAGTTAGACCGGTCCCGAACGGGACCAAAGGATCCCGCTCGGGATATGCTACGGCGTTTCCCACTACTCTTCAAAAACTCCATCCCGAGCCTCTCCCGCTCGGGTTACGTCAAAATCCGCACCAAGTTACGCGTCCCGAACGGGACGAGGAGATTCCGCTCGGGATCACATTCGGCCTGCCTTGATTTTTGAATTGCATTCATCCCGAACGGGACAACGAGGTCCCGCGCGGGATATAGCACGGCCTACGCGTAGTTTTTCTCAAAAAATGAAGTACTTTTCCTCCTGCAACACTCCAATCAACTTCCAACAATCATTAGTAACTCAGAGTTCCCCCAACGTGATACAATGCAAAACAATATGAGAACAAATGCATGCTAATCAATTAACAAAACAAGATAATTAAATCGAACTTGGGTTGCCTCCCAAGAAGCGCTGCGTTTAACGTCGGGAGCTCGACGAACTTACCTACTTACCGTCATGCGAGCGAAATTTCATTCACATTCCGAGGTTGCTCGGCAGTGTGAAATCATTTAACTTGATGCCCGTTTACCTTGAAGTGACGGCCATCCTCAGTCTCCAAGTCCAGAGTCCCATTCTCGAACACTTCTCACACCTTGTAAGGTCCTGTCCAACGAGAACGGAATTTACCGGGAAATAATTTCAAGCGAGAATTAAAATATAGAACCATATCACCTTTGTAAAATTTCTTCACGCGGATCTGCCGGTCGTGAAACCGTTTGGCTCTTTCTTTGCACAGCTTCGTGCTCTCGTATGCTTCGTGTCTCCACTCTTCTAATTCATTCAGCTTCTGCACTCGATCCCCTTGAGCTTTCAGAAAATCCAGATTTAAAGTCTTGATGGCCCAGAACGCCTTATGCTCAACTTCAACTGGAAGATGGCAAGACTTGCCATAGACGAGTTGGTATGGGGACATGCCAATTGGTGTCTTGAAGGCTGTCCGGTAAGCCCACAGAGCTTCATCGAGTCGCTTACTCCAGTCCTTCCGACTCACCACTGTCTTCTCCAACACTTGCTTGATTTCTCTATTAGCCAGTTCAGCTTGTCCATTGGCTTGCGGGTGGTAGGCTGTTGTTACTCATTGTCGCACCCCATATCTTGCCAGCAGTTTGTCCATGAGTTTGTTGCAGAAGTGACTGCCCCCATCACTCACCAAGGCTCTGGGAATACCGAATCGAGCAACTAATGCCTGCAGAAACTTAAGCACCACTTGAGAGTCATTAGTAACGGTGGGTATGGCCTCAACCCATCGAGGCACATAATCCACAGCAAGGAGAATATATTTAAACCCAAAAGAGGATGGAAAAGGACCCATAAAGTCTATACCCCACACATCGAATATATCAACCTCAATAAAGATCTTTTGAGGCATCTCATCCCTCCGGGTTATAGTCCCCATTTTCTGACATCTCTCACATGCTCGCACCATAGAAATACAGTCCTTAAAAATTGAAGGCCAATAAAAACCGCAAGAGAGTACATTCCTAGCTGTTCGGTTTGCACCAAAATGACCTCCGCTTACCGAATGATGGCATTCCTCCATAATCTTTCTCCAGTCACTTTGATGGACACACCTGCGGATGACACCGTCAGCACACCTGCGGAACAGGTACGGTTCTTCCCAGTAGTAGTATTTCGCCTCCTTCAGAAACTTCTTCCTCTGATAAGGCTCTGCATCCGGAGGTAGGACACCTGCAACCAAAAAATTGCAGAAATCTGCATACCATGGAACACTAGCAGTAGTCACAGTCATAATCCTTTCATCCGGAAAATCCTCCTTAATTAAACTAGCCTGATTATCACC
Organism: Plectranthus barbatus; assembly: GCA_026898455.1. NCBI lineage: Eukaryota > Viridiplantae > Streptophyta > Magnoliopsida > Lamiales > Lamiaceae > Plectranthus > Plectranthus barbatus. The sequence goes on from JAPKLW010002079.1 coordinate 117,434, forward strand.
CTCAACCGGATTCTCTAACCTAGATAGATGATCTGCAATTACATTTTCACAACCCTTTTTATCCCTAATCTCCATATCAAACTCTTGCAAGAGCAGAATCCATCTCAGCAACCTAGGCTTTGAATCAGTTTTAGCAAACAAATATCTAATCGCTGCATGATCAGTATAAACAACAAATTTTGCTCCTATCAAATAAGGACGAAACTTATCATAAGCATAGACAACAGCAAGTAATTCCTTCTCAGTCACAGTGTAATTCAATTGAGCAGAATTTAATGTTTTGCTAGCATAGGCAATAACTCTAAAAATTTTATCTCTCATCTGTCCTAGAGCTACCCCCACAGCAGAGTCACTAGCATCACACATCAGAATAAAATCCTCCTCCCAATCAGGAGTCACTAACACCGGGGCTGTCACTAATGCACTTTTCAACCTCTCAAAAGCCCTCACGCACTCCTCACTAAAGTCAAAAGCAATATCCTTTTCTAGCAAACTACACAAGGGCTTAGTTATCTTAGAAAAGTCTTGAATAAATCTCCTATAGAATCCAGCATGTCCCAAGAAACTCCTAACCCCTTTCACTGTCTTAGGCAAGGGAAGTTGTTCAATTGCTACAATCTTAGCCTTATCAACCTCTATTCCCCTCCTAGAGACCTTATGTCCTAACACTATCCCTTCTCTAATCATAAAATGACACTTTTCCCAGTTTAGTACTAGGTTAGTCTCCTCACATCTTTGCAACACAGTTTTCAGATTAGCCAAACAATCATCAAAAGACAAGCCAAACACAGAGAAATCGTCCATAAAAACTTCCATAACATTTTCATCAAACCATGAAATATGGACATCATACACCTTTGAAAAGTTGCTGGCGCATTGCACAGCCCAAAGGGCATCCTCCTATAGGCGAAAATCCCGTAGGGGCAAGTGAAGGCTGTCTTGTGTTGGTCTTCAGGTGCCACCACAATCTGGTTGTATCCGGAGTATCCATCCAAGAAGCAATAATGAGATTTTCCTGCAAGACGGTCAAGCATTTGATCAATAAACGGTAAAGGAAAATGATCCTTACGAGTTGCATTATTTAAAGCCCTGTAGTCAATGCAGAAACGCCATCCTGTAGTCGGTCTCTCGATCACTTCTTCTCCTCCAGGCTTGATGACTTTCTCGAATCCTCCTTTCTTTGGCACCATGTGAGTCGGGCTGACCCACTCGCTATCACTTGGAGCATATATGATGTTGTTATCCAGCAACTTCATCACCTCTTTTTTCACAACCTCCTGCATCTTCGGATTCAGTCTTCTCTGAGGTTGTCTTTTCGGCTTGCTTCCTTCTTCCAGAATGATCTTATGCATCACAATAGATGGGCTAATCCCCCTTATGTCGGAAATCTGCCACCCTATCGCTGATCTATGCATCCTCAAGACTCTCTTCAATTTGTCAATCTCCAAGTCAGATAGTGCTGAATTCACGATCATTGGATACGTGTCCTTCTCCCCTAGGAAGACATATCTGAGGCTATCTGGCAGTTCTTTCAGCTCCACCACAGGGGCTTCGTTCTTTCTTTGTTCCTTCTTCAGCTTCGCCTCCAGCTCTTCCTCCTTGGTCCTCAATTCCAGAAACTTCACATCTTGCTTTGGCCTAACCTCTGGTGCTTCTTCCAATGCATGCACCATCTCCTACAACTCATCACAAGCCTCATACAACTCATCAAAATCAAGGTTAGAGTGCAGAGAATCATGAATAACTTCCTCCAAAGCATCTTTCTTCTCTAAACCAAAAGATAAGGGAAGAGACATTACCTCAATATTGTTGCACTCATCATACCTGTCCTCGTGCTTCTTCATCGCATCTGAGATATGTAGGGTTTGAGTCTACGATCAACAACATGAGTTGTTATTCAATTCGCAGGATCGTTCTTAGGATATCAAAATAAATGCAATTAAATAAACCATGCAAAGCCTATGCATGCTCCTACAAAATTAATTGTACAAGATGGATTAGAGTTTATACCTTTTTCACCGTTTGATCTACAGGACAGATCGGAGTATGATAACGGTGAAAAACGTTCAGATCTGAAGCGGAATATGAACAAAACGATGGCTTCCTTCTTGTTCCTACAGATCTGATCTTCTGATCTGTATCCCTTGCTCCTTGGAAATCTGGTGAGGATTATTCTACCAAGTTAATTCAGCCGGAGGATTCGATCAGA
>JAPKLW010002080.1:5546-59626 GCA_026898455.1 Plectranthus barbatus
CAATGTAACGCGGCCTCAAATTAGGGGAGTCAGTTGGGGGCGTTACAATATATATATATATATATATATATATCAGGTGAGAATGACCTTTAGTATGAAAAATGAGAATAAATCTCAGCATTTGATCTTGTTATTTCAACGCTCAAGATGTATTTAATTCCGTGTGCATTTTTTGTCGATTATCCTGCAGGACAATACAGTAATTATATACAATGAATGATAATTTTTAAGCCTGCATTTTAACTAAGATTTTGTTCATTTTAAGGGCAATATCCTGCATTAACATTGCATTGCGAAATAAAATGTTCTATATCTCTACGTACGACATTTTATCTTCAATATTGCGCATTTTTATCTTAGCAACCATGCATTTTATCTAAGAAAACGTGCATTATATCTCATTACAAAAAAAATATCTCTCTAATAAGGAAATACTGTTTGTATCAAAATATGGATATCCATATGTAATCTGATATGGAAATATTATTATAAATAATAAAGATTATTTGATTTTCAAAATTGAAATATATATATCCTTAATTGATTTGAATATTCTTACCATATCTACTCAACAGAATTATAATCTTATTTGTGCATCATCAAAATAATTCAAGTTCAAATTAAAAGTTAACGTGTAAAATTTGAATTTTTTATGAGTCGTGACGATCATTCATATATCGAAATAAACAATGAAATAATTTGAATCTCACTATGTTAGATAAATAAAATGTATGTTGATGTAATTTATCTTAAAATAAGTATATTATATATATATATATATATATATATATATATATATATTAAATATGAATTCTAATATTATTGCATAAAATAAAAAATTATATTCTCACATTATTTCATCTTAAAATTTTTCATTATATCTCTATATAATATGCATTTTTGAAGGAATTTAATGCATTTTATGCATCGTATTGTGCATTTTAAGTACGATATCATGCATTTTAGGTATATTTTCGTGCATTTTACGAAAATCAATGTGCTATTACGAGATTTATGTATAGAATCACTATTTTTTCGTTAAGGTTTTCGTCCTCTAAATTTATCCAATAAGGATTTTGTTTGAAAGATAATTAAATTATCTTTAATTTGATATGTAATACATGAAAAACGATTTTAAATTGAGTGAGCTATGATCATTTAAAGTTTTTAGAATTTTAATTAGATGATAGAGAAATTTTTTTACAAAATTATCCTTAAAATCGAATAAATGCACAATATACTACAAAAAATGAACACGGAAATTTTAAAATCTTGAGCGTTGATATGCATAGATAGAGGACTGAGATTTATTCTTATTTCTCATACTAAAAACTATTCTCATATGATCACCACTCTACATATATAGAGTGGTGATCATATGATAATAGTTTTTAGTATGAGAAATGAGAATAAATCTCAGCCTTTGATTTTGTGATTTCAACGCTCATGATCTATTTCACTCCGTGTGCAGTTTTTCTCGATTATCCTGCAGTTTTGCAAAATTAAGGTTATTTTTGTAATTTTAGCCTTTTTAAAATCTGAAATAGTATCTCATCAGATTTTTTTATTCATTTCTTCGCGCGATTTGATTTCTTCTTCCTTCTTCGTTCGATTTGATTTATATTTCTTCTGTCGATCAGGTTTTTACTTTGTTTCTGGATTTCACATTCGTGTTTGGTCTCGACTTTATTAATTGTGCATGAATATAGTTTAAAAAAATTGTTTTATTCAGATCGACGTTCATTTTTACTATTATATTGTGCATCTTTAGTGTTAACTTTGTGCATTTTTGTATCTTACTGGTTCATTTATTCCAAAGTGTGTTGATGAGATGAAGCATTTTAAGGGCAGAGTTTTTGGAACTGTTAATGTTGGTATTTAGTTTTATAGAGACTACGCTCGTGTTGCTGCTTTGAAGAAGAAGATGTTTAATTTTTTTAATTCGTATTTATGTAAAAATGAAGTAAATCGGGCTAAAAATGAAGTAAATCAGACTTAAAATGCAGATTGTTATTTGTGTTTGAGTATTTTTACAGTTTTAGGCTTTTAGCCTTTAAAGGCTAAAACTGCAGGATATTGGGGCAAAAATGCCGCATTTTTCAATTTGCTGAGAATGAATCATGTTCGTCGATTTGATGAGATGGACGCGCGAGATCTATTCTTATTTCTTTTAGTAACTCCTATTCTCCCCTGATCACTACCCTATATATATATATATATATATATATATATAGGGGGCTGATCTGGTGAGAATAGCCCTTATCATGAGAAATGAGAATAAATCTCGTCCATAGATTTGACAACATCAACGATCCAGATTACATAAGAGCTTTAACAAAAAACGCGGCATAATATCCTCATTTTACTTCATTAAAGGGCAACATAGTCATTACGAACGTACAGGGCGCAAAAGTTGTGTTTTGTTCATTTTATGTATTATATACTTCATTTTATCTTAGTTATACTTTATTTTATCTCAATTGCGAATCATTATAAAATAAATTCGATTCGAATTTTGATGTTACATGTGACATGCATTTTATCATAGCAGTTCTTCATTATATCTTTGTTATTCTTCATTTTATCTCAATTGTGATTCATTATAAAATAAATTTGATGTGAATTTTTATGTTACACGTGACATGCATTTTATCTTAACAGTTCTTTATTATATCTTAGTCATTCTTCATTTTATCTCAATTGTTGTTCATTATAAAATAAATCAAATAAAAATAAAATCAATTTTTCGAAAAAAATGATTTCAATCCTCTTCATTTTATCTCCTATATACATCATTAAAAGAAAAAACCAAATTTTTAGAAACAGTTCTCTTCATTTTATCTCCTCTATACTTCATTAAATGGAAAAAATTAAATTAAATAAAAATAAAATCAATTTTTCGGAAAAAGTATTTCAGTTCTCTTCATTTTATTTCCTATATACATCATTAAAAGAAAAAAATCAATTTTTTTGAAACAGTTCTATTCATTTTATCTCCTCTATACTTCATTAAATGAGAAAAATTAAATTAAATAAAAATAAAATCAATTTTTCAGAAAAATATGTTAAGTTCATTTTATCTATTTAAACCTTCATTAAATTAGAAGATTCAATTAAATAGTAATAAATTTTAATTTAATTTTAGAGTATTGAATGACTCAACAAGACAATCGAAATCTTATGAAAAATTGAAAAGAAAAGGAATTACAGATTCAAATATGTAATAATGAAGTTCGCGGAGGATAAAATGAAAATGAAAATTATTTGAGGGAGATACCATCAAGCTAAATGACAATGATACCCTTAAATATGTAATAATGAAGTTCGTGGAGGATAAAATGAAGACGAAAATTATTAAAGCATGACCGCAGATCTTGTGAAATCAAAGGCTGAGATTTATTCTCATTTTTTACATTAATATCTATTCTCATATGATCTAACCTCTATATATATATATATATAATTTAAGGAATGTCTTTGTAGGTGAATTTTCAATTTATTTATTTATTTTTAAATAAACTCTTGATTTATCATTTAAGAAAATCAGTTAAAAAAATTTCATAAAACTGGGGGTGACGAAGTGAAGGGTCTCTACTAATTTTGATAATTTTATTATTTTATACATTATTTTTATTATTAAATTATATTAAGGGTAATATTGTACATTTATATTTTAATATTAATTAATTGTATTAATTAATGCATTATGGCAAAATTATGACCACCCAATTATGGTTATTTAGCAACACCTTTTTTTAATGGATTAGATACGAATTAAACTTTAACGGATCAACACGATAAAAATCAAATCCGTACCAATTATCACCCCTAATTAATGAGTACGTGAGGACAAGTTGAAAGTGTTGTAAATCCATGCATTACTACATTTCCCCAATCTCTTGTAAAGGGCACCGATATCTAGATAATTATGTTGAAGTAATGGCATGTTATACGATTCAAATACACAATTCAATTCTTCCTTACTCGTCATCTCCTACGACAGGTTCCAAGTTACAAATTCATTGTTAAGAATCTGCACACAATTATGTGTGTTGGAATCTTTACTTTGAGAAAGTAAGCTTAACGAATATGTTTTTGATTAATTATTTCAAGAATTAAGAAAAATGAATGTTTTGGACGTAGGAGAATTTATATAATCACATATGTAAAATTACATTTGTTAATTTATCGGTCTGAAGAACTATCCAAAAATTAACAAATTAGAGTTGAGATCAATATTCAGCAGCTGGCATTGAATTGTTCGTAACCACACCTCCAAATCATTAGGCAAAATTAAAAATACAAACCTCTCATAATCAGCAGACTAAATATAGTTTTGCCCCATATAATATGCAAAATATTTTAAAGATTTTAACCCCATCTAATACTTATTAATAATAAATAAGATTGCATGATAATGAAGATACAGAATCATGTGCCATGAGTTAATTGCGCAATTTAGGTGGCAGTCTCAAACTTAATAAAATAATTAAATACCCAAGTAGGGGGAGTTATTACAAAAACATGGGAACATGTGAAGTCGAAAGGCAAAACCAATAAACCATGATTCAACTGCATAAATGCAACATAATTGAGGTAATTAATCACATCTAGTTACGTTGCTTAATTAGCTTAGTGATTAAATAAAGTGAAATTAAAACTTAACCAACTCATTCATTCTTTCATTATTATCTACAGTGAGGCCTACACGAATAGATTATCAATTTATCGAGATTTAGTTGGATAAACTTGGATCATGTTGAGTTAATTAATTATTTAATCAATGGGTTGTCTCATATCGAGATCTAATATAATACTTTACCGTAATAAGATTAATATGTCACGCTAACGACTTGGACTAATCATTTTTTGATACCACACTGAAAGGAACATAGAATTTTATTATTTTTTACATATGAATTAAATTTAATGTTCAGAAGTTTTTTTTTTATATTTTATTCTACTATCATATTTGGGTAAAAATGAAATAGTCATTAAAAATAATATTTTACGAATATTTTACAGGTTTTTAAAAAAGAAATTGTATTAAAACCAAAATGTAGGCTGAAACCAACACCAACACAAGAGCATACTCCAAAATACATAGAAACATTAAAAGATCGATTTTTTGAGGTTCACCAACACGATGATCAACTGATCAGAAAACCAAAACACAAACAACAATCTCTAATAACCATAACCAAACAAAATTAATAGCAGCCTCGATTAATCCAAATAAATATTATTCTAATCAAATTAGCGCTAACACCTACCTTCATCACCCCAACGCAAAATAGTATGGACAGATCAATTAGGTTGACCCAACCATACCACATACTATAAAACAATAAATATTTCATAGGTTTAAAATTGAAAATCTGCACTAACTTGCAATGGATCGATGTCTATTGTATATATTATAAATTTTTCTTTGGTTGATCGATATAAACAAATCCAGATCAGTTTTATTTAATTTTTAGATAAATGTTATTTTTGGTATTCCAAAATGTTAATATCTATAATTTATATTAGTTTATAATTTATTCATTATAGATCATTTTTTTCATAACTACACTAAATTGTCTTACTTATCTAGGTTGTAATCCAACAGATGGAGAGATTTTTTATTTGAGTTTGACTCATTTATTATTGATATTAACTTTAAGCTTTATTATCAAGTATTATGATGTTCATGAATTTAATAGAGCATTTGTCCAGTTTAAATTAATGAACTTTTAAATTTAGAAATATGTTTAAATATACTATTACTAGTTGCTTTCAGTAATTTAATTACAACTATGATCTTCTCCAAAGAGAGTCTTCAACTTACTCAGGTCGTAGGGAACAACAATTAATTGAGTTTTAGCACAAGAGACCCACTTGCTAGACTATTCCTTCTGCACATCCCCAATTGTGCGTTCTTCCTCTAAACTGCTCACACCTTCGGATCTATTTCTTAGTTGTGGCTTTAAGTTTTCCACAAAGAACAATGATTCAAGATTAATATTGAGACCTTACTATGCTCCATCATTGGTCTTTGATGAGCTTCATCTATCAAACAAACAACAATCTTGTGCTAAGATGCACTATAATCTCATGTGCAAATCACTCAGAAAGCCTAAGAGAGCTTCTTGGTTCATTCAGATTCTTTTCTCTTCAGTTCGTTTCTCTCCCCTTCATTGTTCATCACTCAATCCTCTTAAGATTCTCTTTTTATCCTTTTTATGTTGATCATCTTCTGTGGGTATTTATAATCCTATCTTGGGATACAGATATTGGATTACATGTTTAGTGATTTGAATTAAGATTATCAGTCTCCTTTCGTAGGTTTATGTTTGTACACAGATGTACAACATGCTCACCGTCCTTTAAACAATCCTAAGGGATGATGGTTAATTTGACAGTTTTCATCAGCTCGTCCTTTTGTCAGCTGAGTTCTCCATTACTTACATTCAGCTACCACTTCCTCTTGAACTATCAGCTGACTCTTCTCTCAACTAGTTAGTTCTTTGTCTAGATGTTGTCTTTACTCCCATAATTATATATTCAGATGTGAGTGATATTTGATCTCTTTAAAATGGTTGTAAGGATCTTTGTTAGAGAAATCCTCCCTTCATTCTTTTTTTTTGTGTGTCAAAGGCTGAAAAACCATCTTAATCAGTTTTTCAATCTGTAGAATTCTAAAACTGTAATCCTTGTATAGGATCAATCGAGTTGTAATAGAATTTAGTGGCTGAAGACCGAGCATAGAAAATGCTCGAGAATTTAAGAAGTGTACGTGCGTGAAACTTGGTTTCACCAAGTATGGACAAGGCCAATACTGAGTTTGGGTACTCAGTATAGTGTTTAGCATATTGACTTATGAAAAGTCAATATGAGGGTTCGTCATGCTAACTATGGGAAGTCAGTATGAGGGTTGTCTATACTAACTATGGAAAGTCAGTACGAAAGTCTTTAACTTTTAAACACGTGGTACATGAAGACAATCAAGCTTAGTCAGACTTCGACAATAGCTCACTGATAAGCTCATATTTATACTCACGTATCTATATTTTTCTCCATTCTTTCAAGTGTTTTACATTATGTTTTTACTTATTTATGTGCATGAGTCTATTTTAGAGGGTGTTATGCCTTTGATGGGTGATTTTTGCCGGTTTTAGGCCAAATTTATTGGAAACCCGTACCGAAAGCAGATGATGTTTAAAGGAATAGTCACGAATTCTTCCACACGTGGAACCCGAGCTAACGGAGCAAGGAAATAGAAAGATCTTTGAATTAGCTTTCCAACGCAACTAGAATCGGGTCAATCGGAGTTCGGGAGCAAAAGTTATGGCCAAAACCGTAAGACTGCACAGACAGATGTTTTTGTGTCGAGAGACAGGATGTCGACCGAAACAGAGGTCAAAACTCCGGAAACTTGTGATCTGCAATCCTGTCGACCGACAGGATTTGTGTCGATCGACACGGAGGCCCGAAAAAGCTGTTTTTGGCCTGTTTTTGCAGTTTTTGCTATTTTTACCCAATACTCAAATTAGGTCTTCTTCCCCCTCTATAAATATGAACTCTTAGGCACGAAAATTATACAGTTTTTCCTTGGATTTTACATTGAGTTTTGGAGTTTTTCAAGACATTGAAGGTTCCTTTTCATTTGTAAGTTCATTAATTAAATGTTTCTTTATTTTCTAGTCATGATTTGTGGCTAGAACCCTAAACAGTTTCTAGGGTTATGATTTCTTTTCTGATGCATGTCTAATTGATATCAGCTCATATAGCATGGTTTAATTCTCTGGTTTAATTTTATAATCTAGATTAAAAGAAGGACCGAGAGGCGAATTGAGATCTAGGTTTATAGTTAATAATTGATGGATCGAGAGATCAAAATTATTAACAGGAAGAGAGAATTAATTGTGTTTGTTTTCTGTCTCAAAAGGAAAAAACCTACATAGGAATAATTAGATAATTATGAGATTGATTAATTTGGTGTTCTTGAGACCGAGAGGAGATAGTCACTAATTAATAATCTAGGATTTAATTGCCTGACCAAGGAATTTAATCCACAAAAATCTATGTTTTCCCCATTGCTGAGTTGATTGAGATTGCATGTTGATGATTAGATTATCTGCCCTAGGATCTGTGCTTTCCTATAATTGTTTTCAAAACCCTTTATTTTCTGCATTGTCATCTTTAATTTACAAAACCAAATCCTTTTTCAATTTGGCGCCATTGCTGAGGATTTGTCAAATTAATCTAATTATTAGTTTATTTTTAGTTCTGATGGATTGAGGATGTATTTTATTTTAATTTCCTTTTTATTGGTTTTGTTGTTTTAATTTTGTATTTAGTTTGTTGATTTTGGTTTTTGGTGTTTGATTTTCGTGTTTGTTTCTGTTCAGTTTTTCTGGTTTTCGGCCTTTATCTCGACCGACAGATTCTCTGTCGACCAAAACAGGTGCAGAAAACACCCATGTCGATCGACTGCCTCTCTGTCGATCGACACAGTTCAGATTTTCTGTTTTTCTTTGTTTTCGGCCGCAGGTTTATGAACACAAGGGACTAGGGCAAGCCACTCAAGATTTTTGACCAAGAAATCGAGGCCACCGTTGGAAAAAGGAAGGGAAAATCCAAGCAAACCACTGAAACCATCATGGCAAGTCCGAGCCACTCCGATGGGGGAACTGAGACCGACCAGCCGTTGATTACTCCGGAGAATGCCCTACTACTGGTCCATGAAGTCAACCACATGAAAGACGTCATGAGGCAACTCCTGGAGGAAAGGGAAGCAGAAAGGCGTGAGGCCAAAAGAAGAGATCGAGAGAGAGCCCGCACAGATGACTACGATGATGAGGACCCCAACGCGATGGCCAAGAAGTACAGACCACAGCCCGGGAATGAGGGATTTGTTATTGGCATCACCGCCAATAACTTTGAACTCAAGACCGGCTTGATTCATATGGTTCAGCAGAACCAATTCGGGGGCCGAGCAGTGGAGGATCCGTACACCCACCTTAGGATGTTCGTGGAGGTGTGTGATACCATCAAGCAGAATGGAGTCTCTCAGGATGTGATCCGGCTTCGTCTGTTCCCCTTCTCACTTAGGGATCAGGCGTGGTCGTGGTTCACCGCTTTGGATTGCACCAACATTCGGACATGGGTTGATCTCCGAACAGAGTTCCTCGGCGCATTCTTCCCGTCGTGAGTGATTATTCAGAAAAATATGGAAATCCTGCAGTTCCACTAAAGGATGGACGAGACTCTCTTTGAGGGGTGGACCAGGTTCAATGAGCTGCTGAGAAGTTGTCCGGGTCATGGAGTGGTTACCGAGGAGCAGGCTCATATCTTCTACAGAGGGTTGACCGAGGAAAGCCAAAAGGCAGTGGACTATGCAGCTGGTGGATCATTGATGAGAAAGTCACCAGAAAAGGCCATGAAGTTGTTCAAAAAGATGGCCTTACATGATCAACGATGGGGGAATCCAAGGAGGCCACAGATTCGAGCTATCGAGGCAAAGAAGCTAAAGGGGGAAGTTGAAAAACTAACTACTTCTGCTTCTGTTTCTGTTGCACAGGTTGACCCTATCGCCGACGTAAATTACATGAATCGTGGTGGCTACCAAAATTAGTACCGACAAGGGGGATACCAACACTACCATCCTAGACCTCATCCAGGTTTCTCCTACTCTCAGCCTGAAGCTGCCGAAAAACCACCGCCAGATTTTGATGTGCAGAATGGCGAGATTGTGGAAAAGAAGAAGGAAACCCTTGAGGAGGTGCTGAAGAATTTCATCAAAGCTTCAGACCACAGAATGGGGAAAATCGAGAAAGAAGTGGAAGGAGTCAACTCCAAGGTGGATTTGCTCAGCAAGCATGCCAAGATCATTGAAACTCAAATGAGCTAAATTGCTACCCCTATCGGGATACAACATACTGCAGGAAAGCTGCCCAGCACCACCGAGGCAAATCCCAAGAACCAGAAAGATTGCAAAGCTGTGAAGCTGGGGTCCGGAAAGAGCTACAAAGGTCCGAGCATGCCCCAAAGCAAGTTTGGGGGGAGAAAAGAAGCAGACCCAGCAGAGCCAGCCTCTGTTTCGATCGACAGGAATCCTGTCGATCGACGCAAAAACCCAGAAGAGGCTGTCGACATAGATTCAGAAGAGGCAATCGACAGAACTGTAGAGGGTGTGTCGATCGACAGGCAGGTCAGACAGGAGGCCAATCGACAAAAACTCAGTTCCAGCCCCATTCCTCCACTTCCAAAGCTACCAAGGCACCTCCGATGCCTTTTCCTCAGAGATTCACCAAGAAAAAGGAGGATTCCAAGTTCTCACGCTTTGTCGAGAACTTGAAGAAGGTAAGTATTAATATCCACTAATTGAAGCTCTTTCTGAAATTCCAGGTTACATGAAAGATCTCCGGAAGCTGATGAGCGAGAAGAAACACTTTGTGGAGAATGCAAACGTGAAGCTTCATGAGCAGTGCATTATGGTCCTACAGAAGAAACTTCTAGTCAAGAGAAGTGATCCAGTCTGTTTCACCATCCCAGTTGAGATCGGGGGGTTCAAGTTCGAGAAGGTGCTGTGCGACACTGGTGCCAGGTGCAACCTGATGCCATTCTCAATCTTCCAGTTCCTCAAGATTGGAGAGTTGAGGCCGACCACTATCACCTTACAGATGGCAGACCGATCTGTGTCTCGCCCCAAAGGTATAATTGAAGATGTACTTATTCGTGTAGGTCATCTTATCTTTCCTGCAGATTTTGTGGTCCTCGACATGAAGGAAGATGGGAGCACACCCCTCATCTTGGGAAGGTAATTCCTAGACACTAGTGCTGCTCTGATTGATTGCCGTGGAGGAGAGATCACGCTTCGAGCAAATGAGGAAAGGATCACATTCAAGCTCGAAACAAGCCAGCAACAATCCGAATGCTTCAGAATCACATCTAGAGGGGAAGCAGATGAGGAAGAAGAAGAAGAAGCAAGTGAGGAGTTCAAAGAAGACCAAGCCGCTCAAAGATGGGAGCGAGGGAACGAGTCGGCAAAATTGTCAATTACACCGTCTTTTCCCGAGCTCACTGCTGTCATCCAAGATCGGTGGGTCTACATGGTGGATGCCCAAGGAAGGCGAGTGCATTCTAGCCTGCCCTGGTTCTGAATATGGGTATCGTCGAGCTACGACGTTAACTAAAGCACATGTTGGGAGGTAACCCAACTTTTACATGCTTTCTTTTCAATTTCCGTTGTTTCTTTACAATTTTCATTTTTATTTCCGTTGGTGTTTAACTTTAGTTTCAAATTTCTGATTTGTATTTTTATTAGCTTATTTTCAAAAAAAAAAAAGGAGGAATGCCTCTGTTTTGATCGACAGGATCCCTGTCGATCGACACAGATGGTTCAGCACGGAGAACTCTTAGTTCGACAGACACAGATTGCTAGCAGCCCCAAACCTCCGTTGTGACGAGCTGATTTCTCCGGTGGATAAAAATGTCGATGTCTGAGATCGACAATCAGGTACCGTTCTTATTCTTGTCTGATTTTCAAACTTTTTTTTACTCTCCGAGTTCGAAATAAGTTTGGGGGGATGTGGACAAGAAGTCGAACCTTTATCCCTTATCTTTATCCGCTTTCCGTTTTACTTGTTTTACTTGCTTTGTTTGGTTTGTTTAAATTTTTGCAAATAAAAAAAAATATAGATAGTATGTGAGGAAAATCTTTAAGTAATTGAACCCTCTAGCATTATATGCAATGTTTGGAATCGATCTTCGATTAGTTGAGTTGATTTCGATTGTGGTTGATTTGCCCATGAATGTAGAATACCGCATGATAGGGTCTAATTGAAACTTACACTTGCATGATGTTTGAGTGGATTGAAATTGACTAAGGAAGAATTTTTGAACCCAAGTGAGTTTTTGAGCCTTTATTTGTTCATGTGTGATTCGCATGAATGTTTTTGTTTATCTAGAACTTGCTTTTGTTTTGTTTTGAGACTGCATAGTGTGCACAAGGATAGAAAATGATCTTAGACCATCTTTGTTAGCCAAATTATCCTAAACAGTGTCCCTTGTTATATTTTATCCCTAGATTAGCCCCTTTGAGCCTGTTACTTTTTCTTTCTTGGTCTATGATTTAAGAAAAACATTTTAGTTCTATTTTGTCTATGAGATAGTGCTATGAAAAAAGGTGAATTGTATCCTGTGTATAGGATTTGGGTGAAATAAGGATAATTGTTATGAGTGGATGGGAAAATTTTAGATTGGTGAGCAAAAGAAGGTTGGGCTCTAGAAAAAAAAAGTTGTGTCCTTATAAGCTCGAATCATTAAATAAAATTTTTAAGAGCATAAAAGGACGAGAAAAAAAAATGAGCCTTGATTTGTGTTGAAAAATTTAAGGATAAGGGTAGATGTTTATAAGATGGTGGTCAGATTGATTGAGGGTGTACAACTTGATTGATTTAGTCACTTGGTCATATTTCCCTACCTTTCACAAAAAGCCTACATTACAACCTAATCAAAGTCCTTTTTGATTCTTGAATTGTGTGCACAAATAAGCAGTGGAGATTTTAGAACTCTTGCAAGCCTATGGTAGAAATTTCTTCATACATGTTGTGAGTGCTTTCATTTGAAACCCAAACACTTGAGTGGTTGAGCGATACACTTTCCCGTGAGTCTTCCGAAGTTGATGAATATCTTATCTCTTTCAATTGCTTGTGTGATGTGGATTGATGAACCTGGATTGTGATGAATCTTGTGAGGCATTGCACTTTCAACTGCTTGAGATTTCTTTCTTCTTTTCTTCGATTGAGGACAATCTAATATTCAAGTTTGGGGGGTTTGATAAGCTTATATTTATACTCACTTAACTTTAGTTTTCTCCATTAATTCAAGTGTTTTACATTATGTTTTTACTTATTTCTGTGCATGAGTCTATTTTAGAGGGTGTTATGCCTTTGATGGGTGATTTTTGCCGGTTTTAGGCCAAATTCATTGGAAACCCGTACCGAAAGCAGATGATGTTTAAAGGAATAGTCACGAATTCTTCCACACGTGGAACCCGAGCTAACGGAGCATGGAAATAGAAAGATCTTTGAATTATCTTTCCAACGCAACTGGAATCGGGTCAATCGGAGTTCGGGAGCAAAAGTTATGGCCAAAACCGTAAGACTGCGCAGACAGATGTTTTTGTGTCGAGAGACAGGATTTGTGTCGAACGAAACAGAGGTCAAAACTCCGGAAACTTGTGATCTGCAATCCTGTCGACCGAAAGTATTTGTGTCGATCGACACGAAAGCCCGAAAAAGCTATTTTTGGCCTGTTTTTGCAGTTTTTGCTATTTTTACCCAATACTCAAATTAGGTCTTCTTCCCCCTCTATAAATATGAACTCTTAGGCACGAAAATTTTACAGTTTTTCCTTGGATTTTACATTGAGTTTTGGAGTTTTTCAAGACATTGAAGGTTCCTTTTCATTTGTAAGTTCATTAATTAAATGTTTCTTTATTTTCTAGTCATGATTTGTGGCTAGAACCCTAAACAGGTTCTAGGGTTATGATTTCTTTTCTGATGCATGTCTAATTGATATCAGCTCATATAGCATGGTTTAATTCTCTGATTTAATTTTATAATCTAGATTAAAAGAAGGACCGAGAGGTGAATTGAGATCTAGGTTTATAGTTAATAATTGATAGATCGAGAGATAAAAATTATTAACAGGAAGAGAGAATTAATTGTGTTTGTTTTCTATCTCAAAAGGAAGAAACCTATATAGGAATAATTAGATAATTATGAGATTGATTAATTTGGTGTTCTTGAGACCGAGAGGAGATAGTCACTAATTAATAATCTAGGATTTAATTGCCTGACCAAGGAATTTAATCCACAAAAATCTATGTTTTCCCCATTGCTGAGTTGATTGAGATTGCATGTTGATGATTAGATTATCTGCCCTAGGATCTGTGCTTTCCTATAATTGTTTTCAAAACCCTTTATTTTCTGCATTGTCATCTTTAATTTACAAAACCAAATCCTTTTTCAATTTCCTCAAACTTCTGTGTTCTGAAAATTATGACTAGTACTTTAGATTTTTCGTTGCACAGTCCCTGTGGGATCGACCACCTTAGGGTGTAAAAAATATTATTTGCTCACTGTTTCTGCAGTTATCAAATTGGCGCCGTTGCCGGGGATTTGTCAGATTAATCTAATTATTAGTTTATTTTTAGTTCTGATGGATTGAGGCTGTATTTTATTTTAATTTCCTTCTTATTGGTTTTGCTGTTTTAATTTTGTATTTAGTTTGTTGATTTTGGTTTTTGGTGTTTGATTTTCGTGTTTGTTCCTGTTCAGTTTTTCTGGTTTTCGGCCATTGTCTCGACCGACAGATTCCCTGTCGACCAAAACTGGCGCAGAAAACACCCGTGTCGATCGACAGCATCTCTGTCGATCGATACAGTTCTGATTTTCTGTTTTTCTTTGTTTTTTGCTGCAGGTTTATGAACACAAGGGCCCAAGGCAAGCCACTCAAGATTTTTGACCCAAAAATCGAGGCCACCGTCAGAAAAAGGAAGGGAAAAGCCAAGCAAACCACTAAAACCATCATGGCAAGTCCGAGCCACTCCGATGGGGGAACTGAGACCGACCAGCCGTTGATTACTCCAGAGAATGCCCTACTACTGGTCCATGAAGTCAACCACATGAAAGATGTCATGAGGCAACTCCTGGAGGAATGGGAAGCAGAAAGGCGCGAGGCTGAAAGTAGAGATCGAGAGAGAGCCCGCACAGATGACTCCGATGATGAGGACCCCAACGCGATGGCCAAGAAGTACAAACCACAGCCCGGGAATGAGGGATTTTTTATTGGCATCACCGCCAATAACTTTGAACTCAAGACCGGCTTGATTCAGATGGTTTAGCATAACCAATTCGGGGGCCGAGCAGTGGAGGATCCGTACACCCACCTCAGGATGTTCGTGGAGGTGTGTGATACCATCAAGCAGAATGGAGTCTCTCAGGATGTGATCCGGCTTCGTCTGTTCCCCTTCTCACTTAGGGATCAGGCGCGGTCGTGGTTCGCCGCTTTGGAATGCACCAACATTCGGACATGGGTTGATCTCCGAACAGAGTTCCTCGGTGCATTCTTCCCGCCGTCAGTGATTATTCAGAAAAATATGGAAATCCTGAAGTTCCACCAGAGGATGGACGAGACTCTCTTTGAGGGGTGGACCAGGTTCAATGAGCTGCTGAGAAGTTGTCCGGGTCATGGAGTGGTTACCGAGAAGCAGGCTCATATCTTCTACGGAGGGTTGACCGAGGAAAGCCAAAAGGCAGTGGACTATGCAGCTGGTGGATCATTGATGAGCAAGTCACCAGAAAAGGCCATGAAGTTGTTCAAAAAGATGGCCTTACATGATCAACAATGGGGGAATCCAAGGAGGCCACAGATTCGAGCTATCGAGGCAAAGAAGGATGATGCACTGAAGAAAGAGGTTGAGAAACTAAAGGGGGAAGTTGAAAAACTAACTACTTCTGCTTCTGTTTCTGTTGCACAGGTTGACCCTATCGCCGACGTAAATTACATGAATCGTGGTGGCTACCAGAATTAGTACCGGCAAGGGGGATACCAACACTACCATCCTAGACCTCATCCAGGTTTCTCCTACTCTCAGCCTGAAGCTGCCGAACAACCACCACCAGATTTTGATGTGCAGAATGGCGAGATTGTGGAAAAGAAGAAGGAAACCTTTGAGGAGGTGCTGAAGAATTTCTCAAAGCTTCAGACCACAGAATGGGGAAAATCGAGAAAGAAGTGGAAGGAGTCAACTCCAAGGTGGATTTGCTCAGCAAGCATGCCAAGATCATTGAAACTCAAATGAGCTAAATTGCTACCCCTATCGGGATACAACATACTGCAGGAAAGCTGCCCAGCACCACTGAGGCAAATCCCAAGAACCAGAAAGATTGCAAAGCTGTGAAGCTGGGGTCCGGAAAGAGCTACAAAGGTCCGAGCATGCCCCAAAGCTAGTTTGGGGGGAGAAAAGAAGCAGACCCAGCAGAGCCAACCTCTGTTTCGATCGACAGGAATCCTGTCGATCGACGCAAAGACCCAGAAGAGGCTGTCGACATAGATTCAGAAGAGGAAATCGACAGAACTGGTGTGTCGATCGACAGGCAGGTCAGACAGGAGGCTAATCGACAGAAACACAGTTCCAGCCCCATTCCTCCACTTCCAAAGCTGCCAAGGCACCTCCGATGCCTTTTCTTCAGAGATTTGCCAAGCAAAAGGAGGATTCCAAGTTCTCACGCTTTGTCGAGAACTTGAGGAAGGTAAGTATTAATATTCCACTAATTGAAGCTCTTTCTGAAATTCTAGGTTACATGAAATATCTCCGAAAGCTGATGAGCGAGAAGAACACTTTGTGGAGAATGCAACCGTGAAGCTTCATGAGCAGTGCAGTATGGTCCTGCAGAAGAAACTTCCAGTCAAGAGAAGTGATCCAGGCTGTTTCACCATCCCAGTTGAGATCGGGGGGTTCAAGTTCGAGAAGGTGGTGTGCGACACTGGTGCCAGGTGCAACCTGATGCAATTCTCAATCTTCCAGCGCCTCAAGAGTGGAGAGTTGAGGCCGACCATATCACCTTACAGATGGCAGACCGATCTGTGTCTCGCCCCAAAGGTATAATTGAAGATGTACTTATTCGTGTAGGTCATCTTATCTTTCCTGCAGATTTTGTGGTCCCCGACATGAAGGAAGATGGGAGCACACCCCTCATCTTGGGAAGGGAATTCCTAGACACTAGTGCTGCTCTGATTGAGTCGGTCTGCACACCAACCTTAAAAGGTTACGAATTACGCACAGTAAGGAGCATATATCAAACTACATATAAGTTGACACTCTGCTCAACTTTCCACTCAAGCTCTCTGAGTTTCCTTGTTTCCATACACGATACATAAGTTCCTCACTCAAGTTGTTTCTCCATGCTACTCTCTCTTAGCACGAGGCTGAAGCTTTATAGCTTAAGCTAACCTTTGGTGAATATATCTTTCTAAGATATATTCACAGCAGTCAGTCTCCTACTCTGGAATTCTGATTCTCATGGGCTTTTACCAACCTCCTAAGTTCTGGGAAGAACGGCAAACATCCAACCAGCGGAAAGAAGGCTGCGGGGTGTCGTCCTTTCTTCAACATGAAGACTAAGCTTACAAGGAGTTCCTAGGCGAGTGACCACAAGACCAATGGACAGAGCGCCGACGGGCTGTGCATAGATCATATGGAGGCTTGTATCATAATTAGTGAATTTCCAAACCAAGTGTCTAAAGAGTGGACGTAGGATTTTTAGATCCAAACCACTATAAAATATTACGTGTTATTTGCTGCTTTAATTTAAGTTTCCGCATTTATTAAGTTTCGTAAGACTGACTTTAAAACCTTCAATACTAGTCCAAGTATTGAAGTGTATATTCTGTGAAACTTACTTAAAGGACTATTGGACCTAAGCTTAACCTTTTTAGAAACCCTAAACTGAGTTCCAGTCAGTTTAGGAGAACAAGTGCAACTCATATTTACTTCCGCTGCATATTACGTACTCCAATTTCTAGTCACTTATAACTGACAGTTATGAGAAGAAGATAATACATTTGATGGTCTCAAGAGAGAAAACTAACAAACTGTGAAGAATTGTTGTGTTTAAAATGAACTGACAAGATGACTGATTTAAGTATAAGTTTAGTTGACACTCAACCAAACTTAAAGACATTCTTTTTTAGGAAATTTGGATTCTGATAAGTCAAGCAATATATTTAGTTAATCATTGTTGTATAGAATTAACTTTGGTTGAGTCCAGTAATGTGTATTATTGTATAGGAAGATTAAGTTATAACCGATAGGAATCAGTCATCACTCATCACTACGAAGACTAGACAAACCTCTCGGAGAATGAACTTGCTGTTAAGAAGGAGACTTAACTGACAAAGTCAAGGGAGAAGAAAATAAGTGATGACAAAAATAACTAAGATATTAATTCCTTGTAAATCAGAGAGGAGATCCAGTCGGAATTCCTCGGATTGACGAAATAAAGACATTCTAATAAGAAGTCTGCAACTCTGCATAAAGCACTGTCTAATTTTTAAGGAAATGACAGTATGACCAATTACTACAAAACAACTACAGTGTCGTCTCTCCCTATATATATCATGAGAGATCTGTAGAAAAAGAGTTAAGAATTGTGAATGAATTCTGAATGATTTTACACAAATCTCACACAGTCAGTGGAGCAAGCAAATATCTGCTATCTACACGCTCTTACCATGTTCTTAACATGAGACCTTAGCTGTCTAAAACTTATGTTTTAGAGTTCAGTTGTGATCTTAGATAGCTCAATTTGAGATGGTTTCTTATTCATTCTCAAAATTCGAGAAACACCAATCTCACCACTCAGCATTCTGTGAAGAACTAAACATCACAACACATCCAGCCTTCAAGTCTCGTGACATGTTTCTGGTAAAGCTTGTGAAGATTGAAGCTAGCCGATGGACCTAGCGGACTCATTAGAGATAACGTCTTCATGGTAAATTTCATTGCCTGAAGTTTCCTGGAATCGTGAAACCACAAGAAGTCGTGTTACATTATATTGTACATTGTACTTAGTGATTTTTTATATTAAAAATTGGATGTAGGATCTTTGGTATCCAAACCACTATAAACTCTATTGTTCATTTATTGATTTATATTCTTGCTTGCATATTTGAAATCCAACAACTGGCTGAGTTGTTGGCGTATTGCTTGAACCAATCAACGTAAATATTAACAAATAGCAAGTTTTGAGAAGCCCCGACTAACTTGAGTAAAACTCAGTTTGGAAGCAAGGCTTAATGTCGTTCTCTGTAAAGTGTAAACTAGAAAGTATAACATTGCTGATGTTAATGCGAAGATCCTCTCTAAAATGCCAAAAGTTGACTGGTTTGTCAAGGTCACAAGCTTGAAGGAGAAGGATATCTCCAACATGACGACTAAAGACGTGTTCACCTAGCTACAAGCCCACGGGTAGAATATCCAAATGGTGAACAAGAATGAAATCGTGCGAAATGTCAGCACGCAACCCAAAGAAGACACTGCCTTCTTCGCAAAAAGAGATTTCAAGAGAAGGCCTCAGATGCCTTACCAAGATGACAGATCAACCGGCCAGACCTCTACATCAAAGTCAGCGCGAACACCTTCCCCCCAGAAAAAGGAGGAAGAGAGCTTAATTGTTGAGCTTGAGGAGCAGATGAGGAAGCTGACAAAGTTCTTGAAAAAGCCAAAGCCAAGAATAAAGGTTCATAACCCAATGAACAAAAATTCAGCGATAGACCTCCCAAGGTGTGCTTCGAGTGAAACTACCCCATTCATCTCAAGCATGAGTGCCCGATGGTATCCAAGGAGGAGAGGGAACGCCTGAAGAGGGTATTCGAGAAAAAAATCTTCCAGAGATGTCGCAAAGGTCATGCTATCCTTTTTTGGATGAGCTTGTTATGACAAGGCATGTGTCAGGATTCCTGCTCTCCCAATTCATGAAGTAGAGACTACCTTTCTTCATACCTTTAAGCATCGTCTCCTTGGAGTCTTTGTCATTGATCAAGTAGTCTTCTTCGGCAAAAGTCACCTCATACCCAGATTGGATAAGCTGACTGACACTCAGCAGGTTGTAATTGAATTTGGTGACTAAGGATACATTGTTGATGGTGATTCTATTGTACTCTAAGCATCCTTTGCCGATTACTCTCCCTTTTGAGTCATCTCCAAAACTAACTAGTGGTCCTCTTGACACCTTTAGTTTTGAGAGAAGATTTCATTCTCCAGTCATGTGGGAAGAACATCCATTGTCCAAAATCCATGCTATTTTCTTCTTTCTGAGCTGACTTTGGTGACCCTGTACCTGCAAAACAAGGAAGGTTAGACTAAAGTTACTCGTGTTTCTGCGGGTCCTACAGGGTTAGTCTTATGGATCCATCCTTTGGGAATCCATACTTGCTTCACCTTAAATATATGTGTCACAACTTCCTCTCTCTTTCTCTTTCTTTTTAGATAATGAATGCTATACATTTTTTAAGGATGGAGTGGGTGTGTGAAACCTTGCCAGAAATTGAGTTTCTTGCAATCGAATTTCTTGGAACTAATTTCCCAGAAACTGAGTTTCTTGAAACTAAGTTTTGGTTGGGTTCTCGGAAACCTAGTACGGGGTGTACAGTTTTCCTAGTCCTTAAAATAGAAAATTGATTGGACTCAGAGCTCCTATAGGTGTCCTTCCTATACAGATAAGTTCTCTTCTCATACGAATTATGAGTAGGGAACCTCAAATTTTTAGAATCCAAAAATGATACTGACTTTCTATAAAGTTCAGTTTTGGCTGCTGAAGTGGGTTTCCTTGCATTAGGAACAATCTCCTTCACCCACTTCTTAGGCATAGTGGGCTTCATCCCAGGTTTATTTGACTTATGGGTCAAATCCTTTTTAAGCTTGGGTACTGGAGTCTGTTTTGAAACTGACTTTCCCCCTTTGCCCTGATTGGCCACTAAGGAGTCTTTGTCCATACTGACTACTCCTCTACCTAACAAATTGACT
The DNA here is from genome assembly GCA_026898455.1 of Plectranthus barbatus. Classification (NCBI taxonomy): domain Eukaryota; kingdom Viridiplantae; phylum Streptophyta; class Magnoliopsida; order Lamiales; family Lamiaceae; genus Plectranthus; species Plectranthus barbatus. Next base: position 26,128 of record JAPKLW010002080.1, read on the forward strand.
TCTAAACTAGAATCCTTCTTAAAGTGATGATTAGAAATGTTTCTAGTTTTAGAAGTTGATGCATGATTGCTCAAATTATTTTCTGAAAAAACTAGTCCTGGCTTATCAGATGGATCTCTTTGTAAACTTAGGGCTTCTGAAACTTTGCTAGCGCTAGTTTAAAGTGAACAGATAAGCTTTTGATCACTAGCAATTTTCAGTTTTTGAGATTCGCATTCTTCTGAAAGAGATTTAAAAGATTCAAGTAATAAAGAATGCTCTTCTCTAAGTTTGGCTAGCTCATCACTTACTGACTTTGATCCTTAGATCTCCTAAGTCAGTTTTGAAACCTTAAGTTTTAGTGAAGCATTCTAACCGGCAAAAACTTTTTTTAATTCATAAAATTTAGAAAACTCTTTATTTAAAACTTCGAGGGAAACATCCTCTGAATCTGAGCAATAAGATTCAGAGTCCTCTTCAATGCATGTTATAGAAATAGAAACTGAGTTGGAGATGTGTATCGGGATCTGCGATTCAGCTTCAGTTCCTTCTTCTTCTCCAAGCTTGGCCATCAACACCAGGTTTGCTTCCTCCACGGCCTCATCATCTGAAGTATAGTATACATCATCATTATCTGAGATGTCTGGCACTTCAATTATGGATAGCATGGCCTTTGCAACTTCTCTGGAAGCTTTCTTCTCGAATACCCTCTTCAGGCGTTCCCTTTCCTCCTTGGATACCAGTGGACATTCGTACTTGAGATGGTCTGGAGAGTTGCACTCAAAACATGCTTTGGGAGGTCTTTCGCTGATTTTTTGTTCACTGGCTTGTGAACCTTCCTTCTTGGCTTTGGCTCTTTCAAGAAGCTTCATCAGCTTCCTCATTTGCTCCTCAAGCACTTCGATTGAGCTCTCTTCCTCCTTCTTTTAGTAGGATGGTGTTGGTGCTAACTTTGATGTAGACGTCTGTCCGGATGAGAATAATTCCCATGTCCACAACCCAGGACACAATTAATTAATTAATATTAATTCTTTCTCACCACAGAATTAATACTAACCTACCCCTTTATTACCATGTTATGAGAACGGGCTGCATTAATTGAGAATCCCCATATTTAAGGTTACCGGACATCCATTAATTAATCGGAGCCTCTGACAAGCTCTAACTACAATTAATTAATATCTTATTATTCCTGAGTAGTACCACTCAATCCTTATCACTCGTGTCTGAACTTAATCAGCCTGCAGGACTTTGACACGATGAATGTTATTGAGCTCCTCAGGGAATGTCCCCATCCTATTACTCGGATATGGTTACCTAAACCCAGTCTCAGGCGGTACTACACGAACTGCTGTTACCCAAGATGCGGATATACGAGCACGTTACTTAGGCTCTCCACCATGGCAAGTCAAAGAAACAGTCAACCCGTGCAAACCCCTGAACCTTCGTTAGGGTTTGGACTCAATCAATATAACGAGATCTTGTATTCGCTAATGTCGGACAGATGAATACATCTCACTGCGGTCCATCAATACGCCACCTTTGCGTACTAGCATGTCAAGTAACCATGACAGACTACTTATTCCGACAATGTCGCAGCCATCTGGACAGACGTATCCTCATACGCTGTCTCGGTTGTGATAAGGTTTCTGTCTCACTAGGTCAAGTGATCATACTGTCTTCTACGATCTACAACACGCCGTGTGATCATCCCTATCGGTGAGACAAGAGGATACCATTGTTCATACATGTAAGATTGTTAACAGATAGGAGAAATAAACCGTTGTATACTCATTATAATTAATGCTTTCAGTATACAAAACCCATCATAACTAAATTCCTTCTCAGATTCTAGGGTTTCGAATTATCATTGTATGCATGTTTGATTAATTGAATTATTTTCCCTTTCCCTTCGTAGTTTGTGAAATCTGTGTTTATTCATAATCTTGAGTTTGCTGGCCACATCTTAGGATTAATTAGTTGATTACTTGAGACGTAACTATAATGGTTTTCAATGGAAAGAGATTTTCACAATATAATTTGATTTCTTGTCGTAACTAAAGGAGACAAATTATAGGAATAAATATGTAGATCTTTGGAGTTAATTAATTGATCTTGAGACCGAGCGAAGATAGGTAATTAATTAATCTACTTTACGAATTCTCCAACAAAGAAGTTCATAATACATTTTCTGATGTTTCACTACGAAGAGGAATTAAATTGGGAATTAATCAATTTATTCTTACATGTCATACTTGATAGGTAGATATCCCTGGAATCTGTACTTCTCATAATCTTTCATCACAAGTATTTCAATTTCCTGTTTAATTTTAATCTGCAAATATTACGATTTTCGAAATTAAAAAATAAAGCAAAAATTTGATTTTCCCTAACCAGTGTTTTGAGAGCTTGTGATTTAGTACTTAAGGTTTTTCGTTATTTCATTCCCTGTGGGATCGATAATTTTCATTTGCCGCTATATTATTAGCTTTGCTAAGTCGCTAGTAAAATAATTTAGCGATCAAATTTTTGCGCCGTTGCCGGGGAGTGAATAGAAATAATCTTACTATTAAATCTGTGATTGAAATACTGATTTAGGCTGTAATTTTTTTACTTTTCTTCAAATTTTCGTACCTTTCGTCGTTCACATCGATCGACGCAGTTGTTATTTCCATGTCGATCGATGCCATATCTCGTTGATCGATGTCGTAGTGTTTTCAGAATTTCAGCTTCTCAATTTCAGTTCGTTTTCTTTTATTTTCAGTCTTACCTCACTACCTCCTTTGTTGTACAGGTAGTGCATGAGTACGAGAGCTAAAGGAAAGGACACGCTCTATTATTACCCGGATATTGAAGCCACTTGCAGAAAGATCCGAAGGAATAAGCGTGCGCAGGAAGGCTTGAGTAATCAAGCAATGCACGATAACGTACCAACGCCAATTGTTCAACCACCTCCACCATTGCTAGCTGCGGAGGAGCAAGCTGTGCTTTTCCAAGAAGTCCAAGCTATGAGAGCACAAATCCAACAGTTTAATCTGGAAAGAGATCTCGAGAGGAACAACCAGAACAATAGGGACGTTCACCGCAATCCCCTATTTGAGGACAATCTGATAATGAAGAGGATGACAATCAGAATCCACCGGAGAAATCTGACGATGAGGAAGAAGAGGAGGCCATGCAGAACCGATATAAACCTCGGTTCAGGGAGACAGACTTCAAAATTGGCATCAATGCCAACAATTTTGAGCTGAAGACTGGATTGGTGCAGATGGTGCAGCAAAATCAATTCGGAGGAAGAGCCACTGAGGATCCTTATGCACATCTGGATAAGTTCCTTATGCTCTGCAATACTGTTAAAATCGGAGGAGTCAGCAAGAGTGCCATCCGAAAGCGTCTTTTCGCATTCTCTCTCAGGGATAAGGCACAATCATGGTTCACTGCACTAGACAAGGAAAGTATAAGCACATGAACTGAATTAAGGAATGAATTCCTGGAAAACTTCTTCCCTCCGAACATCATCAGGCAGAGAAGGAAGGAAATCATCAGATTCGCTCAAAGACCTGATGAGTGCTTCAGTGAGACATGGGAGCGATTCAAAGAACTACTGAGATCTTGCCCCGGACATGGCTTTCCGCCAGGAGAACAGGCAGAAGCATTCTACGAAGGACTCAATGATAAGACCGTCAAGTTGGTGGATACCACACTGGGAGACACCATCATGACGAAAAGCAGAAATAAGGCCATGAAATTCTTCCAAAAGATGGCCAACAACACTCAACGGTGGTCCTCAAGTCGAACTCGGCCTGTGAAAGCAGTCGAGAAAGTGGTGGAGAAAGTTGCCGAACAACCTGATTTGGCAACCGAGCTGAAAAAGCTAAAGGAGGAGTTCGCTGCACTGAAGCAAGAGAAAACAGTCACTGCAGTTGAGACAGTGCAAGCTCCACCTGAGGGGGATGGTGCCGAGGTAAACTTCATCCAAAGGGGCGGTTATCAAAATAACTACCGAGGAGGATATCAGCAACACAATCAGCAGCATAACCAGCCCTATACTTATAATCACGTGAGGTAGGCTAAATTCATGGAAGGCTCCACTGATACGGTAGCCAAGCTAAAGCAAGAAATCTTGGGCTTGAACACTAAGGTTGATCGGATGTAGAAGCATGTGCAGATTATAGAAAACCAGGTCAGCGAGATTGTTGATGCCCTAGGAACTAAACACAAGCCGGGACAACTCCCGAGCAACACTCAGGTCAACCCCAAGTAGGGCTGGCAATTTCTGACACGACACGATAACACGACACGAACACGCACGATAAAAGCGAGCACGAACACGACACGAACCTGTTAAGCTCAAACACGAACATGACACGAACCCGTTAAGCTCAAACACGATAATGACACGACACGAAAACGACCCGACAAGATAAAAATTAACCTTACTAAAATTGTTAGTTTTACACTTGGGACAAAAAAAAATTAATACGACACGATAACACGACACGAACACGCACGATAACGATGAGCACGAACACGACACGAACCTGTTAAGCTCAAACACGAACCCAACACGAACCCGTTAAGCTCAAACACGATAATGACACGACACGATAAGACACGACACGATAACGACCCAACATGCATGAATTGCCAGCCCAAACCCCAAGAACAAGAATCAGAGAAACAAAGTGAATGCTATAATTCTGAGAGGGGGAAAATCGTATGAAGGGCCAAAGAAGGCAGGGAAAGATGCCCAGGAGGAAGGAGAAGCCGAGCAGGACGAAGAAGCTGTCGCAGACGAAGCCCCATCAACCGACGCGGGGTCTCTGTCGATCGACGTCCGCTCCCATTCCGCCACCGAAGAAACCTCCTTTGCCTTTTCCGCAGCGGTTTGCCAAAACAAAGATGAACGAGAGATATGCACGATTTTTGGAAACTATGAAGAAAGTGCATATCAACATTCCATTGGTAGAAGCCCTGCAAGAGATGCCCGGATACATCAAGTTTCTGAAAGACATGGTCTCTCAGAAAAGACCCTTCTCGGAGCATGAGACGGTCAACCTGTTCGAAGAATGCAGCGCCATAATTCAAAAGAAGATGCCAATTAAAAGGGAGGACCCGGGCTCCTTCACAATCTCTTGCATTATCGGAGGGGAGACCTTTGGGAAAGTTCTCTGCGATTCTGGTGCATCGATCAATCTGATGCCACTGTCAATTTTCAAGCAGTTGAAAATCGGAAACATCAAGCCCACAACAATCTCACTTCAGATGGCCGATCGATCAGTGTCTTATTCAAAAGGCATCGTGGAAGATGTGCTGGTGAAGGTAAAAGATTTCATCATTCCAGCTGATTTTGTGGTGCTCGATATAGAAGAGGATCGGAACATTCCTCTGATTCTTGGAAGACCATTCTTGAAGACCAGAGGGGCATTGATCGACATTTGAGACAGCAAACTGACATTCCAGGTGAACAACGAGTCAGTCACATTCTCAATCTATAAGGCAATACAGAAGCACAACGAAGGAAGCTATCAGGAAGAATGCCACATGATCAACTGATTCAGCCCGGTTATGTCTTTTCCCTTCACCTCTCTCAAAAGTGAGCCGGACTTTCTGGAGAACTGCCTGCAACACTCGTTGTTTTCGTCAACAAATCTGGACGAGGCAGACAAGGAGATCTTGGATCTGGTCATGGAGCTGGATGTGTTCGAGGAGATAACTTGAGAAAAAGAAACCAAGAGAGAACCAATGCCTAGCCACTACTACCAGAACCAGCCAGAAAAAGATGAGGGAAAGCACACGTCGATCGACACCATTATCTTGTCAATGGACGCCGCTTCGAAGCCCACGTTGATCGACGGAGCATCTTCGTTGATTGATGTCGATCTGGAAAAGCCATCCTCCAGCTCTGATCCACCACTTCTGGAACTCAAGACACTTCCAGCACATCTCAGGTACGTATTTCTGGGTTCTAATGACACTTACCCTGTTATTGTCTCTACCTATCTTACACAGGGGGAGTTAGACAAATTACTGCGAGTTCTACAGAAATACAAGTCCGCCATCGGATGGACTTTGGGGGATATCAAGGGGATCAGCCTTTCACTTTGCATGCACAAGATTATCCTTGAAGAGGACGCCACACCAAAGAGACAAGCACAGCGATGACTAAATCTCATCATGCAAGAAGCTGTAAAGAAGGAGGTTCTCAAACTCCAAGACCATGGCATGATATATCCAATTTTCGACAGCAAGTGGGTGAGCCCTACACAAGTAGTAGCCAAGAAAGGGGGATGCAGATAGTAAAGAATGATGATGGAGAGGAAGTTGTGACAATACCGATCACGGGATGGCGATTCTGCGTTGACTACCGAGCCTTAAACACCGCCACGTGCAAGGACCACTTTCCTCTTCCCTTCATTGATCAAATGCTTGATAGATTATCCGGTTACCATTTTTATTATTTTCTTGATGGTTACTCAGGGTACAACCAGATAGTTGTGGCGCCTGAAGATCAACACAAGACTGCATTCACCTGTCCATACGGAGTGTTCGCCTACCGACGGATGCCCTTTGGATTATGCAATGCACCGGCTACCTTCCAGAGATGCATGATGGCAATCTTCCACGACCTGATCAAAGACATCGTGGAGGTATTTATGGATGATTTCTCTATTTTTGGTAGCTCATTCGATGTTTGTTTGCAGAATCTGGCTACTGTACTTGAGAGATGCACCGAGATAAACCTATGCCTCAATTGGGAGAAATGCCACTTCATGGTGGGAGAGGGGATTGTGTTGGGTCATCGAGTATCAGCTGAAGGACTTGAAGTAGACCGAGCCAAAGTGATAGCCATTGAAAAGATGCCACCGCCAACAAGAGTCAAAGCAGTCCGAAGTTTTCTAGGCCACGCTGGATTCTATAGGAGGTTCATTAAGGACTTCTCAAATATATCTCGGCCCTTGTGCAACCTGCTGGAGAAGGATGTTTCCTTCGTTTTTGATGACGAGTGCTTGAAGGCATTTGAGAGACTGAAAGAGGCACTGGTGACTGCAGCAGTCTTGACCGCGCCAGATTGGGATGAGCCATTCACATTGATGTGCGACGCCAGTGACTACTCTGTTGGGGCAGTCTTGGGGCAACTGAAGGGAAGACTCTTCCATGTGATTCACTACGCCAGCAAGAGCATGAATCCGGCCCAATGCAACTACACCACTACGGAGAAAGAGATGCTCGTAGTTGTGTATGCTTTTGACAAGTTCTGGCCGTATCTGATATGCTCAAAGACGATTGTCTACACCGACCATGCAGCCATCAGATACTTGTTCGCGAAGCAATATGCCAAGCCTAGATTGATCCGGTGGATATTGTTGCTGCAAGAGTTTGATTTGGAGATCAAGGACAGAAAAGGGAGCGAGAATGTGATCGCCGACCACTTGTCACGACTCGAGCCACCAGTCAAAGGAGATGACCCACAGTTAAGGATCCAAGAGACATTTCCCGACGAACAGATCTATGCTCTTAGGGGATTGAGAGAGACATATGAGTCCAAAATGCCTTGGTATGCGAATTTCGCCTACTACTTGGTCGGCGGCGTACTTCCTTCGGACTCCTCTCCATATGCAAAAAACAAGTTTCTGCACGACGTCAGATTCTACTATTAGGAGGATCCCTATCTTTGGCGTAGATGTGTTGATGGCGTCATTTGCCGTTGTGCGCCCCAGTCCGAGTGGCAATAAATCTTTGAAGTCTGCCATTCATCTCTTAGTAGCGATCATCATTCAGCCAACCGGACGGCATTCAAAATCCTTGCAGGCAGATTCTATTGGCCATCTATCTACGAGATATGCCGTGGATGGATTACGAGTTGTGATCGCTGCTAGAGGACCGACAACATCTTGTGGAGGGATGAGATGCCATAGACTCCGGTTATTGAAGTCGAGATCTTTGATGTTTGGGGGATCGACTTCATGGGACCTTTTCTGCCATCCCAAGGGTTCTCATACATTCTACTGTAGTGGACTACGTGTCACGATGGGTCGAAGTTGTTCCAACAGTCACCAACGACTCCAAAATTGTCATCAAGTTCTTGCAAAAGCTCATAACGAGATTTGGGACGCCAAGAGCCTTGGTGAGCGATGGGGGATCCCATTTCTGCAACAAATGGCTTGCCTCCCTTATTGCTAGGAACGGAGTCAAACACCGAGTCACCACCCCATATCATCCTCAAGGGAATGGGCTGACGGAGTTGTCCAAGCGAGAAATCGAGCAAATCTTGGAGAATACGGTGAAGCAAAGAAAGGATTGTGCGGCAATACTTGATGAAGCATTATGGGCATACCGCACCGCATACAAAACGCCCATTGGGACATCACCATATCAGCTGATTTTTGGGAAGTCCTGTCACCTGCCCGTTGAGATGGAGCACAAGGCTTGGAGAGCAGTGAAAGAATTGAATCTTGATTGGAAGACGGCTGCAGAAGAGCGCGCCATGGCATTGAACGAGCTGGAAGACTTTGGGGATGAAGCCTACGAGAACAATGTCATTTACAAGAAGCGAGCGAAGAGATTCCATTCGCTCTCATGTTTTTCATTTAGGTGATAAAGTCCTCCTCTTCAAATCCCGTCTTCGCTTCATGCCCGGAAAGCTGCAGTCAAAGTGGGCCGGACCGTACACCGTGATCTGTCAATTTATGAATGGTGTAGTCGAATTAGCTGGCCAAGATGGGAAGAACTTCAAAGTGAACGGGCAGAACCTTAAACTGTACTACACCCCACTTCAAGTCGGAGCGGTGGAGAAGTACTACTTAAATCGCCCATGTAAGTACATGTATTGTCGAGCTAGCAACATAAAACCAAGCACTGGTTGGGAGGTAACCCAACAGTTTACTGCTTTCTTTACTTCTGTTATTTTAAATTAAGTCTAGTTGAGTCATTCGGATTTATTATTTTCAGTAAATTGTTCGAATTTTTTTCGGGTCCAATACTCTGTTGGGGCCACGTCGATCGCTGCTATTTGGCATCGGTCAACGTGTGTTTCTTAGCCACATCGATCGATGCCGTTCTTTGGCGATCGACGAGAATTCTTTGTCCACGTCGATCAACGGGGATGCCTTGTCGATCGACACAAACTTTTCTAAAGCGCGATAGAGACGGGTTTAAAACCCAGTTTTCTCATTCTTTTCCTCACAAACACACGACGCATGGTTTTTTTCTTTCTCCCAAACACCCACCTCAAACTTCTCTCTTCAAAACTTGCTGCTGCAATCCACGGTATGTATCCTAGACCCTTCCACTTAGATTATTTCATGTGTAGTAACTGAATTGAGCATGATTTTAAGGAAAATTGAACTTGGAGCCCTAGTTTCAATTTTTGCATTTTTGTCGATTTCGTTGCTATTCGTTATGATTATTCGATATGGTTATTCGTTCTAGTCGATATACTTGCTTGTGGTGAATTTGTAGCTTTGATTTCATTGAATTTAACACACGCTAGTTTGGGGGATAATTCCAATTGGGGGTGATTTTCTTGTCTTGCTATTTTCGTGTAGAATTCTTTCGATTTATGAGGAAATATGCTAAGATGAAGTTTGAATTGCATGAATGTCGAACCAATTTTTCTTGGGTAGATGCATTTTTTGGATAATTGCACATTTTTGTCGTATTAATGTTTGGGAATTGTTGTGATGTACTTTGATGAGCATTGACATTTTTCTTACTACCCTTGCAGTTCTTATGGATTTTCGACCTACCTTCGCCAACCGGGCTTATGAGAAACATTTCAGAAAATTCTCAAGCTCCGAGTTCACAATCCGGCAGACACTTTACCCATGCCTTGAGACAATGGCTAGGCTGGGAATTCGAGCTGACGTGGAGGCTCTTTTGGAGAAAGTAGATTGGAGTGCTTGGATGACAGTGCGGTGGCCGACATACCCGTCGCTTGTCCTGGAGTTTCTTGCCTCACTCCATGTCTATAAGGTTCAGCCGGAGTCGGAGCCTACCACCATCTCCTTCCAACTTCTGAATGAACATTACGAGATTCCGAGGGATGTGCTTGAAGGCATTTGGGGAGTCCAAAAAGGGGGGATGGTTTTCTTCCCCCGAGTTTTGACATTGCCCGATTCTGGAGCCAGATTGCAGCTGAAGCAAATGAGGATTTACGAGAGTTCGACTCGGGCAATTTGAAAGCTTCTACCTTCAGAGGTGCATGGGGGTGTCGATCACCGGCAGACATGAAAGCGCCAAGGCGAGAGTGGGGGAGCTGTACGCTATTTACTGCATGCTGACGGGAGACGAGTTCAGCTTTGCGGCGTTGGTCATGGATCATTGGAGGCATCAGATCAAGGCCTCCAAGGGCAACATTTGGAGCAGGGGATTGATTACCGCAATTGCGGAGCACGTGGGCATTGACTTGACCCAGATTGAGGCACTCAAGGACGACAGCTGAGGACTTGGCACCGGGCTCCTTGTCAAGATGTTGATGCTTTCACCACGGGAGGCCGGTTGGTCTTTGCGGATGTCCAATGGGGACATGTTCCCACTTCCGCAGAGGGAGCTCACACACGTCACAGATTATCACTTCCGTGATAACTAGTTGATGAGCACACCCGCCCACCTGCGGCTCATGGTCGGATCACGTGGACCCGATACCTCCAGACTTCATCACCGACCGCTGACTCAGTCGGACCAGCAACCGCCGCAGGCCCCCCAGCAGAGCCCGAGGATGAGGTACCCGAGGATGAGGAGCGCGATGGAGGTGGAGAAGAGATTCCGGACAAGATCGGTGGACCGTCGTTCAGCCACTTTACGGGAGAGTCTTCATCTTTCGGGGTGGACCTGGCGACGATCTACCAGTTCATGCAGCAGCAGGCTGCTTGGCAGATGGAGGAGCACACCCGGCAGGCAGAGTTTCACCAGCACGTGACCACGAGGCTCAACAGCCTCGACATGCAGATGCAGCGCCTCCTCCTGAACACCCAGCCTGACTCAGTCTACCTCCGCCGCCAGCGTGAGCGCCAGGATCGCCGGCGGAGACTTCCCGTGTGGCCATCTCCCGATGTAGTGATGGAGGATCCTCCGGAGGAGCAATGAGGTACCGTTTCCTTTTTCCTATCTAACTTTCAAACTTGTCCACTCCTTCGAGTGAAACAAGTTTGGGGGGATGAGGATCGAAAAAGGGAAACGTTTGTTTTATTTTTATTTAGTTATGATATTTTGTTTTATTTTCGATTTTTTTTCCTTTTGTTTTCGATTCATTTTTGTTTTTTCTGAACCATCACCATCCTTGTTCTTTTGCTTCAGCGTGAACAATTGCTCTCTGCAAGGGCTTTCACTCAAATTAGTATTTTGAACTCTTGATTTGTGGTACTTGTTCTGAATTGAATAGTCTTGAGCATTGTTTTAGGAACTTTTGAACATAGGGCAGTCGGAACTACGTTTGATTATGTTGGTGTTGAGAATAATGACTTGTCTTTCCTTGAATGAGAATTGTTGATTGATAATCGAGATATTTGCTGATTGAGAATGATAATCTATGTGATAGAGTTTTCGATGATAGGAGTTGTTTTGCTTGATAAGTTGATCCTTGAAATATAAATATTTGCATGATAACTGTTCAAAATTGGGTAATTATTGAGGAGTAACAAAAATTTATACCCTGTGTGAAATTTTAGCCATCTTTTCGTTTGATGAGTGACAAGGTTATTAGACTTACTTCCTAGAATTTGACGAATTTCTCTCTTGAGGTTGCATTAAGTGTGGTAATAGGGTGAAAATGATTTTAGGCATGTTCTTTCGTAGCCCATCTCCCATACACTAACCATTAATTTCCACTTGTAGCCCCTTTGAGCCTTGAATAAATTTTTCTTTGATTAGAAGGGTTGATGAATAAGAGGATTGTGATTTATTGGCTGGTGAGAATTGTAGGATTGTGATGTGAGGCCGTGTGCAAAAATAGGGGTTCCCATGGGTAAATTAAGAAAAAAAGTGAACATTGGTGAAAAAGAATGAAAAGAGAAGAGAAAAATGAGAAAAATTCATATGTTGTAGTTCACAACAGTCAAAATAAAGTTTTAAGGACCCTAAAAATTATAAAAGAGAAGGAACAAGATTGTGCATGAAAAGAAAAAAAAATTTAAATTATGTGGTTATGATATGCTAAGGTCGTGTGGTCAATTGCAATATTCTAAGTCACTTAGCCAAAAATATCCCACCTTTTAGGTAAGCCACATTACAATCAAATAAAGACCTTTCTGATTCCCTGAAAAGCCACACTAACAAGCAGTGGAGAGATGAGAAATTTGTCAAACCTATGGTGAGGTAAACTAAAACTTTGAATGAGTGAACTTCAAGCCCTTTACTTGATTGAGCGATGAGTGCAAACACTGCCTGGTGAGGTTCCTCCTCAATAATTTAACAATGAGAATTTGTTTGTATTTCATAATTTATGTAAATAAGTGATACTTAGATTGCAAAAGAAGCTTGTGAGGCATTGCACACTTTTATCTGCATCTGATTTGATTTCTTTTATGTGAATTAATCGAGGACGATCAATGGTTTAAGTATGGGGGAGTTGATAAGTTAGGATTTTTACCAACTTATCTAGTTGTTCTTTGATTGATTGTGTGATGTTCAGACTGTTTTTAGTGTCTTTTTAATGCATGGATTGGCTTTTGTGCTCGTAATGTCGTGTTTGATGAATCATGCAGGTTTTTAGTCAAAAATAGGGAAGAATCGGAATTCCAGTCCAGGTCCTCGTCGATCGATGCTAGGGCACGTCGATCGATGAGGAAATTGAAGTGGAGTGATCGATGAGAGAAAGGAGTGATCGACGAAGGTTGTGGAAACAAAGCTCACGTCGATCGATGCCAAGGCACGTCAATCGACGAGGGTGTTTCAAAAGCATCGATCGACACTGATCTCCGACGATCGACGCGATTGCGGGTTTTCCTAATCTGAACCTGATTTGAAGATAGAGACATATCTAATCCTAGATGTTGTTTGATACATCTTTCATTATTATAAATAGCCATGTAAAATTCGAAATTTGGTGAGGAAATTAATATAGCAATTAAGAATTTTTAGAGTTGAAGAATTTAGAAGATTTCCAAGAGTTTTTAGAGTTTATGATTGAAGACAGAATTTTGTGGGAAGACATTCAGACCCAAGTTTTTATGCAATTCGGGTTTTATTTTTCTATGATGAATATTGCTATGAATGTGTAACTAACTTCCTTCTCGGATTCTAGGGTTTCGAATTATCATTGTATGCATGTTTGATTAATTGAATTATTTTCCCTTTCCCTTCGTAGTTTGTGAAATCTGTGTTTATTCATAATCTTGAGTTTCCTGGCCACATCTTAGGATTAATTAGTTGATTACTTGAGACGTAATTGTAATGGTTTTCAATGGAAAGAGATTTTCACAATATAATTTGATTTCTTGTCGTAACTGAAGATGACAAATTATAGGAATAAATCTGTAGATCTTTGGAGTTAATTAATTGATCTTGAGACCGAGTGGAGATAGGTAATTAATTAATCTATTTTATGAATTGTCCAACAAAGAAGTTCATAATACTTTTTCTGATGTTTCACTACGAAGAGGAATTAAATTGGGAATTAATCAATTTATTCTTACATGTCATACTTGATTGGTAGATATCCCTGGAATCTATACTTCTCATAATCTTTCATCACAAGTATTTCAATTTCCTATTTAATTTTAATCTGCAAATATTACGATTTTCGAAATAAACAAAACCCAAAAATTTAATTTTCCCTAACCAGTGTTTTGAGAGCTTGTGATTTAGTACTTAAGGTTTTTCGTTATTTCATTCCCTGTGGGATCGATAATTTTCATTTGCTGCTATATTATTAGCTTTGCTAAGTCGCTAGTAAAATAATTTAGCGATCAATAGTACACTAACACAGCAGAGCAGAGCAGACCTACGACATGGGCTATGATTAGACGACACCTTCCATGAGTCTAACAAATGGATTTGTGTGTCTAATGGGTAGAAATTCGAAATGCTCAAGGAAGTCCTCTATAAATAGAACTGCACATCAACCTTAAATGATTATGAATTTGAATGATTCTCACTCTAGAAAGAGCATTTTGCTAAGCCATCTCTCTACTAAAACTCTTTGAGTTTCCGTGTTCTCATACACGAGACTTGAGTTCCTATTTACTTATCATATACACTTCGAGTTAGTGGATTTCATTCCCTGTGAATGAGAGTGGGTGTAGGAGCAATTAGTGGCTTCCGAACTACTATAAATCTTTTCTCTTTATTGCTTTCTTATACAGCTTTCAGTTATAATTTATCAATTGTCCTTATGAAATCCGACAACTGACTCGGTTGTAAGAGTATAACTAAAATTGAACTTAAACCTACTCAGCCTCAGTGTTTTAAGACTAATAGCTACTCCTCAAGAGTCAGCTAATAACTTAACTAAAGCCCTCCTAAGTTTAATCTGCCTCCTCTCGCAGTAACTCTGATCCGGGACCAACATAATGTTTCATATTTTATGAGGTTATGAGTTCTTAATATGAAGAAGAAATAATCTATGTGATAATTGCCATTATACAGAGAAAATAAGTTCTAAGATATTTTTTAAGTAATTTTTTACCAAATAGTTCCTCTAGTCCTAATTAGGAATGATCATGAGCCAAGTCAAGTGTGGCCAGATTTAAGCTTAGGCTTGAATTCACATTTTTTTAATATTTTTTATTTTTATAAAATTTAAATTATTTATATTTTATGAGCCAATGTAGTATGTAATAAGTTGAGGAGTAAAAAATTAAATTAAATTAAACTCAATAAGAATCATAAACTTAGTTTGAAACCAAACTCGACTACTGGTCAATCAAACCCGATAAAACTCACTGTTGAGTCAAGAATCTTAAAGCTCGAATTAGATTTGAGATTACCAAATAGTAGAATTTGAAATCTTTTTAAGTGATCTCAGATAATTCAGGAAATCGACTTTAACTCTTGAACACCCATAATCCTAATTACATAGTTTACTATTTTTATTTATAATGTTGCAAATAGATATAGAGAGAGTGTGTTTTCTATATTTTGGCAATGCCTTAGGTCCATTTATTTGGATACCCTCTTGTATAATGCCTTGTGGAAAAGTTAATTATATTCTTGGAGGAGGAAGAAAATCAAAGAAAATCTATTTTCTAATCATGTTTTAACGAATTATTTATCTTTACATTAATGATTAGATCATAAATTATTGACATGGTAACAATGTCAATACTTCTATTTCATCAAAAAGAAAATTGTGATTTCAAGACAAGAAATTGCATGTGAAAAACTTGGTCCCATCTCTATAGTTAAAAATGAAATAATTAAATGGATTATATATTGTGAAAGTAGGGAGGACTATAATCATTAATCTCGCGATATAATAATTTGAATTATTAATGGAGAAAATAAAACCGGGAGAGTCTTGTCACGAAAGTCTTTTCATTGGTATTGGTATACTATTCACAACCCACCTTCATTAATGTTCACACATATTCACGCCAATTATTCACTCACTTGACCTATTTTCTAAATAAAAAATACTTCCCCATCCTACCCGAATTATTCCAGTTTGACAGGATCAATAATCAAAGATTGTTAGTGTAGAATAAATTAAGTAGAATTAATACTCCCTCCATCCCGGATTAATAGTCTCGTTTGCTTTTGGCACAATAACCAAGGTATGTGAGGGTAGAATGAGTTGAGCGGAATTAATATTTTATTGTTGAGTGTGAAAAAGCTACCATTTTTAGAAACGGGTCTATTAAAGTGGGATGCACGAAAATGAGAAACGAGACTAGTAAAATGGGACAGATGGAGTATTTTATTATTGAGTGTGAAAAAATTGTCATTTTTTATAAATAAGACTAATGAAGTAGGACAAAAAAAAAAAGGCGCGAGACAATAGAACGGGACGGAGGGAATATATCATTTTAGGTTGAAATTAGTTGATTGTTCCAATTGGACAGAGTCCAAATATATATTAGAATTAAAGTATTTTGTTAGGAAAAAAAACTCAACCTTAATTATTAAAGAGAGAATTTAGAATTTTTTATCTGAACGGACCCAAATTGAATAATTTACAACTAGATAGACTAACTCGAAAACCAATGATTTGTTCAATTATATAGATCCACTCTTGAACTTATTCAATTATGTTGATTAAACTCTAATGAAGTAGAAAATAGAAAATGGTGGTAGTGGTAGTGGTACCTCATTAATTTGTAGTAGATACATTGATTCATTTTGTAATATCATCACAATTTTGAAGAATCCAATACAAAAAAATCAGGTAAAGGCTCCCTTTCTTTTTGTAAATTTTGAATTTGGAGTAATAATTGGTTCAATAAAAGACAAAATCAAAGTAAAGAAAAAGGAAAACCCTAAAACCCCACCACCTATTCATATGGAAAAGAAACAAAAGTGAAATAATAAAGATAAAATGTTGCAGAAATAACCCCTTCTGGATTCATTTTTTTGAGACTGATATCTTATAAAGATCTCGAAATCGATCATTCCTCTCCATCTCCCCCTTCAAAAAAAAAAAACTTTTTTCTGAAATATTCTCTCAAAAAAATAACTTTATCTGAGTAAATGGGGAAGGCCCATGAAAAAAGGATAAGTGCCTTTTGTAAAAGTGATAACTGTTTTTGGCCCCATTTGACCCTGAATTTACCATTCCAAAAGCCCAACAAAAAAACAATTTTCAGCTCCCATGTGCCAGCCCACCAATGGTGGGGTTCGAATTATTAATTAATCTATATTCAGAAATGACTTTGAACTAATAATTTAAACTGTTTAATATTTTTTCCTTTTCTATTATTCTATTAAATTTACGCTCACACGATTCGGCAAATTCAATACATAATGTTTTACTTATAATATTAGAATACTAAGAGAATCACATTTTTTATATATCAGTGCAATTATAAATTACTTTCTATATTTACATCAAATAACTAGATCTATTACAAAATTTATGAAAATAGAAGTTTGTTTTGCAAAATTAACCTAAAATACATTGCACTGAATTATTTTTTAAATAGTAAATAAGAGAATTAGTGAAGATGCAACGTGGTAAAGAAAAATGCCGTGAATGAATTATGAAATTTTCATTATTGTGTGTATAATTAATCATTATTAGTGTATGTGATAGTTCATTATAATATTTAATTATGATACTTCATCGTTGTGTGTGTAATTGATCATTGTAGTGTATATGATACTAATGAGGTATCATACACACAATAATGAAAATTCATATTTCATTCAAGAAGATAAGTTCAACTTAGAATGCACCCTTATATAAATGAATATTTTGAATAGATGTAAGTGTGAATTTTAATAAGAGAAAGCGATAAAATTGTTATTTTTGTGAGTTTTTCTATTTTAATATGTTAAATAGATTGAGAGAGTCAACTATTATACACTTTAACTTTGTTACTCATGTCACGTTCAATGATGTGAGTCAGAAATGGATAAGCTTCAAATTTCAATATTTTGATTTTTGGGGGATAATTTTCAACTTTCATCTTCATTTTGGAATGAGTGAGAGTGACCACAAACAATAAACTCTATTCAGACTTTATAGCATGTTCCCTAATAGATAATATTATTTATTTTAAAGTGGTTGGGATTAAATTTTTAGGACTAATTGTCGATTTAATGTTATATTTATTCAATATTATAATATAATATTTTGAATATTCTGAGTTATTATAAATTCTAATATCTCTATAATATTTGGGGGAGCAAACATCCGACAATTATCCTTTTGTTTTTGTAATTGGGACCCAATGAATTTTGAAATGAAATTCAATAAATTTGACAATGAATCAAATATTATCTCTAATACGAGCTCAAATTTATAAGGGTATTGTTGGTCTTGATTTTATCAGAGTAAATTTATTATGTACAATGAAAATTGAATTTTTTATTTCGGTAAGCTTGTACTTATCCAAACTTATGGTGATTAGGGGTGGCAATTCGTGCGGATCTGTTCCTCATCGTGTCAATCCATTTTCGATCTGATCCGTTAAGGTCAAATCCGTATCCAATCCGTTAAGAAAAATAAAAATCCGTATCCGTTTCATTTAGCAAAGATCCGTATCCGCACGAATCCGATCCGTATCCGTTAAGGATCCGATAAGTATCCAATCGGAATGATCCGTTATGGATCCGATCCGATAAGAATTCAAATCGGATTAATTCAATAAGAATCCGTTTCAATTAACACAATTATAATCCAATAAAAATTTGATAAGATAATACAAATACTCATATTTGATTGTTCAAATCTTGTGTTGAATAAATAAATAAAAGGTCAACTTTACTTGAAACTAAAATCCTCTATTAAACATCCCAAGATATATAGATAAATCTTAAATTGAACTACTAGTGATCAAACTTGCTCATTTCCAAATATTGAGCAATCATTCACCTTAGTCGTCAATACTCCACTTACAAATTTTGAGGGAGAAAAATACTAATTAAAAATTAAAACTTATAACAAATAAAACAAATTATAATAAATTCTTTTCATCCATCATGATGAAAATTGCAAGAATTGAGACAATGAATGAGTATTTACACGAATCTACAATACTTTCATCAACATTTAAATTTAATATTTCACCAACTAGTTAATCGGTTGGTACAACTTAATAGAAAACTTAAAGTTGAGAAAAAAAAAAAGAAAATTATTAAATTTGATAATAAAAGAAAATAAATATTAAAAAAATATAATGAATAGATAAATAAATACATTTTTTTGTGGTGAATTAAAAAAATGAGATAGAGACCACGAAAAACAAAGAGATTTGAGTTTTTGAAAGAACTCTAAATCTAAATTAAAAATTAATTAACTAATTATTATATTAAAAAATAAATAATTTTTATTAATTTATTAACGGATATCCGTATCTGATCCGAATCCGAACCATTTATTGGATTACCCAATCCGATCCGTATCCAATCCAAATTCGATCCGAAATTTTCGTGTCCTTATCGTGTCGATCCGATAAGGATCCATATCCGTTAAGCCTCAATATGTATCCATTATTATCGTGCGGATTCGTGTCGAATTATCGGATCGGATCAAAAATCGCCACCCCTAATGGTGACGTGTCAATTTGGTTTGTCAAATCTATAATTCAGGTGCTTAAACTCAAGTATGCTTAAAGTCAGTTTTCAAAGTATACTGCAATACTTGTGTTAGGTATTGATGTAGAAATCTCACCTTTAATTTGATGTTTTGATGTGTCAAAACTGTGTACTAAAGTTCAGGCCTTAGAGTTATTACCTCATGTAATCCTTGTATAGGATGATCGAGTTGTAATAGTCTAAGAGAAGAAAACTGTCAAAAATCCACAGTTTTTGAAGTGAAAGTCGTCCAGACGAGAAAACTGTGCAAAGTATTGGACGAGAAAAACTATGCAGATAATTTTAAACTGTCAAGGATCGTATAGCAAAGAAAACTGTGGACACAATTTTCAAAAAGAAATTGTCGAGAGGCGCTCACAGTTTCAGACCAGGACAGTTTCACGTCAAAGAAATACGTGAAAAGCAAGATGCCGAACAGTCATAAAAGAGCATTGAAGACTCAATGATAAGGAACGAAGATACACTCAGTTATGACTGAAGTACAACGTTGTTCGAATCTGACACAATAAGTACAAACTGACCCTGCAAAAAGCATGGCAGTGATTCAGAAAAGGCAGAGGAGCAGGTCTACTTTATAGAGAAGGATGAACATTGATTGGACATTCTTTGAATTGCCTCTACCGGCTATTTTCTGTAGATTCAACCATAAATAGCAGAAGAACCAAAGAGACAACAACGAGAGAACAACGCTTAAAAACCTTGCCGTGACTTTGCCGAATTCAAAGCTCAAAGCACTTAAAGCTCTCAAGCGAGAAGGCATTAACTCCGTGGTTCATTCATTGAACACAAGGCATTATTGCTTAAGGAATCTTCAGAAATTCACCGTGTGATCCTGTGTACACGAGGATTAAGTCTTTCGACTTAGTCTACTTTATTGGTGTTCTTACTTTTCAAGTAAGAACACAGCAACCTGATTCTTTAAGGAGAAGAAGGTTCTTGCGGGCTACTGCCGAACCTTGTATGTTCTGGGAAGAACTTAATCATCCACCCACCGGAGAAGGAGAAGTGAGGTTTATCCTCAATCCATTTCCGACGACTGCCAGTTCTGAGAAGACTTCAAGGTACTACCTGGCTTCGAGGAACTGAAGAAGGTGTGAAGATCAACTACCTGGGCGAGTGATCCATTCTGCTGTGGACGGTGGTTTTCACAGCATTTGGCTATAGATCGTGAGGATTGTATCTTCATTACTTAGTGAATTACCGGATTAACTTCCGAAGAGTGGACGTAAGACTTAAGGCTCTGAACCACTATAAATATCCTGCCTCATTTACAGTTTTACTTACTTCACGCACCATACAACTTTCAATTGTGTTTTGAAACCTTCAACACTTCTCTAAAAGTGTTGAAGCGTATAAGTGTAAACTGGCTACCTAAAACTGTTGGCTAACATAAACTATCTTTTTGAACTGTTGATTAAAACTGAATCTCCAGTTTTAAACTGAACTGCCCGTTTTGAGAGTGCAAATAATTGTTCTTATACTTCCACTGCATATTATTTCGTACGCTGATCTGGGACCAACAACTTGAGTGTTGAATTTTAAATGAGAGTATGCTTACAGTACGATAGAAAGCAGTAAATGACAAATGATCTTATAGTGGTCCGAAATCTAAATGTCCTACGCCCACTCTTCAGAAACTAGTCTGGTAATCCACTAAGCTTAGAACGTTTACAGTTGCTCCTACGATCTATTGGTTGCTGAAAAATGTCTCGTTCTTTAGTCCACAAGTTCACTCGTCTGGTTCTTGCTAGTTCTTCGCTTTTCAGCTCCTTATAGTGTGGGCGCACCACTCAGGGTATTTATAATTCTCCATTGAACTTTCGCTCGACAACAAAATAGCCTGTAAGAGTCAATGTACAAGACTTACTTGACTGTTGTAATCTTTCTTGGAGAAAAAGATTACCAAGAGATAACTCAAGAACTTAAAAGTTCTGAGTCTCGTGTTCACTGAAGTGATACACGGAAAGCTTTAATAGTCTCGAAAAGTATTGTAAGCTTGGAAACAGGATGTTGACTTCGTAAGTTCGGTATTTGCTTTTGGTATTTCGAGTCTTAAACTTCTTCTGTTGAGGATCCTTCGGTATTTATAGCCGTGAGGTTGAAGGTTTGAAATAAATGTGCGTTAGAGACAAATTGGATGATGTCCAATTGAATGTCTATTTTTAGTGTTGCACTAGGCGGGTAAGTGGTGCTTTTTCCAGATATTTTGCACCTGCTCCGCTTTTTCTGATAGCGACATTGATTGTTCGTCTTTGTGTTAGAACGACAGTATTATCAGTTTGAGGAATCTTGGACTGGATGTCCTAGGTATCGAAACCTGAAGTTTCGTGTATGTAGACTTTAAGAAATCTCCAATCTTAAAGTATGTACTTGTCAGTACGTTCCTCAAATGATTCTTCTTGTCTCTTTGCGATGGGACTTGGACTTGGAAATCCATACTGGTGCAGTCATACTTACAAGTCCATGCTAATGATGTCATCATTCAGTATACGCTTAGTCCTTATGCTGGTAAGTTTGGTGTACAAGGTGCGACCATACTGGCTGAACCCATACTTGCTGGAAATCCAAACTCATCAGTCAGACTCATATTCTTCCAGACTTGCAAATTCGGCACGAACCTTAGTCTCTTGAGTCTTTGTGCATTCCAAATTGATTAATCAGTCTGGTCTTCAGATTAGCTCCAGCTTACAACTTGATATAGATCCTATACAAAATTTTACATTTTTTAACTATATTGAAACTATCTAGAAATAAATTAAGATGACTTTAACATACTTTAACCCACCAAAGCATAATAATATAAAGAAATTTCTATCAAATTTTGAGTTGATCTTTAAATTTTATTATTATTTCTTTGAACTTGTTTGAATTTATATTTGATGTGCCGTTAGGCCAACTTCACTCCGTAACTATGCCAATCATCAAAAAGTGTTATTAACTAATAGAAGCGAACACTACAATAAAATTCCATTATAAAAAAATAAACCGATACATTGGATAAGACTTATAATTTCAGGCAAAAACTTGCGTTAGGCAGGCCTAAACGGTTTAGGCGGGTTTTATCCTACCCAAATGGGTTCACCCATCCAAATAGGGTATATTATATGGGTTTGGGCTTGGGTTAATAGATAAAACCCACCTAAAGATTGGGTTAATGGATAAAACCCGCCTAAATCGTTTAGGCCTGCCTAACCCAAGACCTTCCCATAATTTCATGGTGTGAATCATACAAATTCTGAACACCAAAAAAATCAACATAACAGCTGTCGTCAAAAACACATGTAAAAATCAACATTATCAACTTCAACGAATTAGCAAACCCAACTAAAAGAATTTTAACGAAATAATCTCACAATATTATATTGGCATTAACACAACTAAAGCTGTAAATGATTCGAATCATGTTCGAACAACATATGTTCAAACTTAAATGATACTGAATTTTTAAAATTATGTTTAAGTTTATTCGACTAGCTATGAAATCGAGCACAAATAAGCTTTAAAGGAGGAAGATTAAATGGTTTGATTGAATTCAACTTGGAGCTAAATTTAAGACTTATAAAATATAATCATGTTTAGGCTTGTTTAACATACTTATCAAACTAAATTCAAATGAATCTTTACCGTGACGACTACTTGTCAAGTTTCAAGTTATTTGGTTTAAATTTTAATCTAGACACAAGAACACATAAAATAAATAAATAAAAAATGAGGTAAATAACTGTTTCTCCGAAAGTTGGCGCATGGGATTTAGCCAGAATCCCCCTATAATCCCAATAAATAATAGTTATAATAAATAATAATCTTCATATTTTTTCAACAAAAAATATGAATCTATATCTATTGTATATTGAGTATGTGTGTGTGTGTGTGAGAGAGTGTGAGAGAGAGAGTGTGTGAGAGAGTGTGAGAGAGAGAGTGTGTGAGAGAGAGAGCATCTCTGGCATCAGGTGACTGAATTTGCAGAGTTGGACAATAAAGCAAGCATTATAATAATGGGCTACTCAAGTTGAATTGTACGGCCCCAGATTCTTGGTTTCTTACCCTCTCAAACCATCATGCAGCCATCTCACATTTTCAGACCAGATTACTCCAAGAATTCTCTCATTCTTTTCAATTTCATTTTTTTTTTTTGGGGGGGGGATTGCAGTTATAATATGGAAATAAGCCACTCTAAAAACTGTCAAATGATTCAAGAAAGCAAGCAATGAGAGCATGGTATCAATAACCAATATTCAAGACTTGTGCTGCCAACTCAAGAATCAGAGGCCAAGAAAATGCAATTCCAGTCACCCGTATGGATAACTTCTGGACTTCCGATTCGATCACGAGAATTATCATCATAAGAGTATACTTTGTAGAGACACAGAATGTTCGAGTTCTAGTTTGGGAAGCTTCTTTGGGGCTGTGAGTCTCAGTCCACAATAACTAGCCTCGACCTAAATCCATATCATCTCAACTAATTGCCATAATGAAAAGGTACAAATGAAAATCATGCAGCACGTGGGCTTTTGTTTTGAGTAGTCACAAGCAGGAATGCCGCTACCGTTTAAGAGGAGGCATTCCGAATCCAGAATGTGCCAGGTGAAGGCTACAACATCAACGTTGAAGCAGCAGCTTGGAGGATATCCTCTGCTGAAATAGAAAGAAGACAAATTAACTGTGATCAATACCCAACTCCTTGTGTCTTAAATCCAAGGCCATGCGTTCGTTTTCAAGTTTCATCCTCTCAATGTCCATCCTCATGATCTCTAGTTCACGGTCTTTTTTCCGACAAAATCTCTGCCATTTGAACTTCTCTCTCTCCAGTTCCAGCATTTGCATTTCTATATTAAGCCTCTGCTCCTCTATTTGAAGATTCCAATGACTCAGTGACTGCTTTGGCAGCATGGCATTTGTTCTTGTGCCTTCAGCAGGAGCTTTGTTTGGATCAGACTCCGTGTTTTCTACCTGAAAACTGAACGCCTTGTTGCAGTCTAAAGAATTTCTAAAACTGAATTCTTCATGAGTCTGGCATTGTTTTGCCCTCTTTGAAGAATTCCCTTGTAAATATGCCCTGTGATCCCCAGACAAGGCTTGATTTTCTTCGTATTCACCATGATCATCAAATTCAGCATCTTGATCATCCTCGTCATTATCTTCGTTTAAATGCCTTTTTGCATCAGTGTCATCCTGATCATCTCTACTCCTAAGAGCCACGCGCAATGAACGCTGCAGTTCAGGATCAGGGGGTAGATGTAACCGGTTCCCATTATGGTAAGAGCACATTTCTTCGTAATGCAAATGCTTTGAGCTCAGAATTTTCCGAACCTCCTCCTTTGCTTTCTCAGAAATGTGATCCATCACATCTAACAGTGCAGGTTTCTCAACAACTTCACAAGAAGTTCCTCTTCCAAGAATCTCATTCAGCCTCTTGTACCGTTTGTTGAGGTCATTGAATTTATCCTCACATTGCTGTGGCGAAACAAAATGACCCCTTTCAGCCATGACCTTCGAAACAGATTTCCATTTCCCCTTCTTCTGCAAATTTGTGTATTTCCTCTGAGAACCCCCAGCATACTCAGCAGCAGCCTCCTCACTAATGTATGAAACAGCCGTAATTAACAGCCTCACCATACCGTCAGTCCATTTGACACGCTGCCATGGAGAAGCCTTCTTCCCTTTGCTAGGATCACTTCGATTATCAGCAGCATCCTCTGTCAAACTCGGGTCATCATCATCACTCGCAGATTTACCCCTATCCAGTTTATTGTAGTCTGTCAGCGAGAAAGTCGGCTCTTCTTGACTGCTTCCCATTGTTAGGGGGAAATTCTCATGAATTGTATGATGAACCATAGACGATCCTTGTCTAAGATGAGGATTAGATTGATGATGAGGTGCGAGTGCTTGCTGTTGGTGATGATGAACCCTAATTGGCCCTTGCAAATCAAAACCCCCAAAAGAATTGTTACCCTGCATAGCACCTCTCAAACTCCCTTCCATAACCCCTCAGAAACACATTCAACTCACCTATCTCTGCAACCACAAAATCAATTTTTCTCTGTGAATACATAGTTTAGCCATGGATCCTCAAAGCCCTAATAAATGATAGATGCCTCCCCTCTCCCTCTCTTTCAATAAATCCTACGCCTCAGAGACAACAACACAGTATTCTCTAACCATTCCACAGCAAAACCCATCCCCTCCACGCCTCTAACAAGATTCTAAATCACAAACTAAAATCAAAAGTTTTTTTTTTTCTTTTGCAAAACGAAGTTGATGCAGCTGTTAATAAAACTAAAACATTCCTAATTATGCAGATTTTTCACTCATGTAGAAAACCCATAATAAAAGAGGCAAAATAATCACCAGATATATGCAGAACAAGTTGAATATCTACAGAAACACACACAAAAACACAATCTTTACACAAAAACGCAGGGAATCAAGAACTTACAGTGAACCAAATCGAGGTTTGACCTTGCAGATACCCAACCTGAATTGAAAACCCCAATCGGAAGATGGAGAATTGTCATGTAAAATAAAGAAAATTAAGCAGCGGATTCAACAAATGAGTGAATAGATTAAAAGGGTCCACAGCTGCACAGCATACAACATCTTTCAAGGGATACACGCAATTCCGCTAATAAACACACGCATCTCCAAGAAATAAGGCTAAAAGCCGGTACAAGTTGTGTGTAAACTATTTCGACTTTTTGAGAAAAATGATTGGACTATAAATCCTCACCTTAAATTATTTTATAGAGATTTGAATGCAACACTGAACATGCTGAGTTCTAAGTTTCTAATAAAATTAGTATTGCACCGAGCCATGGAAAATTAATTGTTTATATTTATAATATTAAACTTAATATTTTCTTTGTGGGTAATTAAAATAGATATCAAAATTGGTAAACTACAAAAGTATATGATAACTTACACATATAATCCATATATATATATATAGAGATCCATTCAACTACTAAAATTAAAGTTTGTGCTAAATAAGATTAAAGCATAAAGATTAAAAAATTAAGCATAATTTACGTTCGTGCTTAATTCCTTTATAAATCGTGCTTAATTCGATTAAGCATGATTTATAAAGCAAAAAAGCATAAAATCTGAGAAAATGTTTTAATCTCAACCATTGAATTTTTTAGATGAATGGTGTAGATTCATTCCTATTTAGCACAAACTAAATTTTAGTATGTGATCCACTCCCTATATATATATAGGGACGCATTTATATGTTAACCACTCCCCAGATATTACCTACAGATCTCATTTGGCGGTGCATTATCTAGACAAGCTAACTACATTATCTAGGCAATATATGGTACATTACGAAGATAACGTAGTACATTATTTGCATTATATTATCTATTACAATTTGTACATTATCTTTCGTAATGTACCATATATTGCCTAGATAATGTAGTTAGCTTATCTAGATAATACACTGCCAAATGAGGTCTGTAGGTAACATCTGGGGAGTGGTTATCATATGATTACAACTATATATATATATATATATATATATATATATATATATATATATTATTTTGTTTTATGTTTACTTTTATTAATTTATAAATTTTATTTTATAATTGTAAATGCAAGTTTTAAATTTGTACAATTTTTATACATTATTATTTTTAATTGGGTTATACTATTTAAATGGAAAATAGGTGTTTTGAAGTGTCTTGAAAACATAACAAATTAGTAATTTACAAAGAATTTAACGTTTATATTATTGTTTTTGATATAATGGGTTTCACTTCATAATTTATAATTTTCAATGTTAAATATTTTTTATTATTTTTATTATGTGATAAACATTCATAATGCTATTATTGAAAAATTTTACATTTTGGACTAATTAATTCAATTTTTTTTCTTCTTTTCAAAACAAACTTTCGTAATTAATATATAATAAAAATTGTTTGTTACATCATTAGATTTAACTACATGCATTGATGCATGTTTTATGTACATTATACGTGGACATCAAACTACTTGACATGCAACTTGATTTACTACTCTAACATTTTTTAAAAATTTAGACACTCAATCTCCCTAGTTAGCTCTTTAATGACTTCATTCAAATTAGGATATCACACTACGGTGACGACTATTGTGCTTCATTAATATGAATCTTGATATTCAGACAGTTCTCTCATCAATATTGGTCTTTATATGGTATTATTGTTTGGTCATTGATAGTATGTACCTCGTACTGATTCGTATTAGCATCACACTGTTTTGCGTTTATGAGTTCAAGTCTTCAAGTTAGCATAACTTAACCATTGTGTTTCTCAGTTTGAAATCATGTTTCCTCTTTCATTATTATAACATAACGTTATTGTTAAGAATATTGTTAGATCCCTCTATTGTAAGCCAATTCATAATCATAGTTTCATATGTTTTGGTGGATCAAAGCTATAGCAACTCAGTATTGAGTCAATTGTAAAAAGTCCTGTATAGGATTCATACTCGAGTTGTAATAGATTAAGAAATAGAAAGATTCGGGTTTGTTGAAGGAGTAAGCAAACTTACCAAACTACTGAAAATCAGAAAGACCAAAGATGCGAAGGAAGCAACAAGAATGCTGAAGAAGGAACTCTAGCAAACTAAGGAGACATCCGACGCACATCAGTAGCCAGCAGACGACAGTCAGCAATCAAGAGAAAGACTACAAAGCCAAATATCAGATGGATTACAAGTTACGAGAAGAATCAACCAACAAAGAGGATAGAATAATCATCATGAAGAAAAAGGGGTTCAGACCTACAAAGGATCCGTTCTGACAAGAGACGACTAAAGATAGATGCTACGCCAATCAGAGACAAGGAGACTAGAAGAGTCTCTGTCCGACATAGAAAAAGGAAGCATGCAGATAGGTCCTTTGAGTCTAACGGATAAGATTCAAATGGCTGTTTGAATCTTCACCTATAAATAGGTGTCATCCTTAATTGATTCAAAGGTTCGCGACTTCGTACATACAAGAGATAAAATACAGTCTCTCTAACACGTGAACACAACCGAGCCAAGTTCTTAATTGAAGCTTGTTGCAAGCTATCATAATAGAAGCTCGAAGACCTGTGAAGTTTATCTTCTTAAAGGTATATTGGGATTCCTTCTACTCCCAAAAGAATCTAGCAGTCACTATTGTTGAGCAAGAGTAATTCGTACGGGCATCGCCAACACAAGGATAGGTTCCGGGAGGAACTATAAAACTCCCTGCAATCGACGTCCGAGGAGAAGGGAGGTTTGTCCTCACTCTAAGGAGCGACACCAGTCGAAGATTGGAGATCGAGGTGCTTGAAGGTGCGCGCTGACCAGACGGAGGAGCTGCTCAACGTTAGAGATCAGGCCTGACCTTGTACTCATTCTTCTAGTGAAATTTTCAGTCATAGGACTAGAGAGTGGACGTAGAATAGTTGTTCAAACCACCATAAAACCCTTGTGTCATTTGCTGCTTTATTATGTTATTTGCTTATCGTTAGATCATTTGAAACTAAACACACCAAGTGTTGTAGTATAAACGGTAATCAATCTAACGAATACTCGAGCTAAATGTTTGGATAAACACTTGCTAAGTCGTGACCTTAGCAAGATACGTGCAAGATAAATTAAATACTTCCGTTGTATATAACATAACTCTGATCAGGGACCATCAAGTGGTATCAGAGCGGTTGGTCTTTACAGACTAGCTGCTTCTGAGTCGCCAAGGACCAGATCCAGATTTTCCTTGCATATCTGTATTTCTGTATTTAGCTCACGTTTAAGAAAATGGCGCACAACGCAAAGCTTCCTAAGTTCACTCCAGAATCCTATTCTACCTGGAAAAAGAGGTCGATGATCACATTAATGAACGTGCATCTAGAGATGAGACGAGTGATCGAAGTCGGACTCATCAAAATCCAGAAGGTGAAGATAAGGGTCTGAGAGGACGTAGAAGGACCAGACGTAATGGTGGATAAGCCGCTTGAAGAATGGACTCAAGAAGAACGAGCCCGTGATCAAATAAATTACGTCGCCATGGATCTAATATTAGGTGCCTTGTCACCTACTTTAATGGCTGAAGCGTTGGAGTACAATAGTGCTAAAGAAATGTGGGACTTTCTCAGCACTTTAGACAAAGAATCAGACCAGATGAAGAGAAACAAGCTACAACAATGGGTAGACAGGTATGAATCTTTTTGTTTGATTCCAGATGAAACCATCAAGGACATGGAGACAAGATTCAACAAGATTGTAGCTGAGTTAAAGAAGTTGGGAAGGACGTATGAACTTCCTGACATGAATTCAAAGATCCTCTCAAGACTACCTTAGGAGGATTGGTTCGTCAAAGTAACCAGTCTAAAGGATAAAGGTCTGTCGAAGATTAGCACCAAATAAGTGTTTGCTCAATTGGAAGCTCACGAATGGGATATCGCCCAGATCAACAAGAATGAGGTTGTTCGTGCTGCAGTCAACATTGAAGAAACGATGGAAGGTGCAGCATTCCTTGTGAAGAGAGATGGACAAAAGTGGAAAACAAAAAAGCCATTCCACTCAGATCGACCTGCTCAGTCCAGCTCAGCAAAAGAGATTCCTTCCACTAGCGGATCTCATTTCAAAGAAGATGAATGCTCCGTGAGCGAGCTAGAGGAACAAATGAAGAGACTTCAAAAGCTATTGCTCAAAGCAAAAGGGAAGAAGGAAGATCTCTAGCAGACTCAACCAATAGACAACAAAAACAGCAAGAGAGCACCAAGAACATGCTACGAGTGCAACTCTCTGGATCATCTAAAGTTCGAATGCCCAAAGGTATATCCAGAAGAAAGAGAACGACTAAAGAAGTTGTTCGAAAGACGCGCATCGAAGGCGGTTACCAAAGCGTTGCTGACAAGGACAGAACTACCAGACATCCCAGATTATGACGATGAAAACTACTCATCAGAAGATGAAGAGGATGATCTAATGGTGTTCATTTCAGATATCAATGGATAGCAGACAGGTGAATCAGCTCTAGCTGCCACAGCAAACCAGGTAACAAACACTACTCTATCTATTGCTTCAATTTCTAATAATATGCATGACACTGCTGATTCATGTTGCTCAGAATTGGATGAAATAACTATGGAGTACTTGCTAAAAGAGTTTTCAAAAGTTCATGCATTAAAGGATATTCTAGTCAAGGAAAATTCCTCTCTGAAGTCTCAACTTTCAATTTTGACTAGTGAGATTGATAAATCTAGGTCAGCAGACGAGGAACTTTTGAAGTTAAAAACCAAATTCTCCGTCTTAAGCAGCAGTTATAGTACCTTAAGACAAGAAAATGAAACTTTGAAAAGCAATCACTCCGTGTCAAATGTATGTCAATGTATATTTTCAAAAAGCACGAGAGATGTAGATGATATTTTGAGTGTCCAAATAAGTTCGAAGAACTTTGCTGGAATAGGTTTTGATAGTGAAAAGTCTTGCGTCGCTGAATCAAGTAAGTCAAAGAAGATTACCTTTGTCCCAGCTACTGGGAAGATTCAACAGATAACTAGGAAAGACAAGAGGGAGAATGTTAAGACAATTAAACAGCAGAAATGCTGGGAGACCAACTCTCAGCATAGGCCTTTCACATTGCTGAATATTCAACACATGCATCCTTTAATGTTGACCAGCAAGAAGGAGATCATTGATTTAAATATATCTCGAAAGGCGGGATTATCTAATGATGAAGAAGCTGCAAAGTTTGCTTTCATTACAAAGTAACTCTTGCACAGGGCGGCGACGAATACCAAGGAGACACGTCAGCCACAGTCACGGTTCCAACGAAATAGGACGTAAGGCGAACCGTCACCAACTACCCAACTGTAGATTCATCCATATCAGAAGAGGAGATCCAACCGCTCACAGTGGCAGCCGGTTAAAGAAGGATCGTATAAAAAAATTTGGTTTGGGAACTCTAACCCTAATACTTTCATACCTTTTGATTCAAAATTACTCCTGCACTTTTTGAAACTCACAGAAGAATACACCAATAGCGGAATCTTCCAACCGCACTAGTCCCCCTGCCGAATCATCCGGAAACACCAACATGCCCGAAGAACCAGAACAGTTCCAGCCAACCTTTACAGACATCTACAAGACGGAGGACATCAATGAGTCAATTCCATACTACCGTCTAATAGGCATAAGTCATGGCAAATGGCCAAGTGAACTAACCAACGAACAGAAAAGGACCGCTCAAGTCGAGAAGGATAAGATACTGTACGAGCCACTGATCTGGAAGCACTGGTGTGAGAATCTCATAGGTAAACTCGACCGAGAGAACCTGTTGAGATACTTATTTGCAGAACCGAAGAAATTTCGTCCACACACAGTTGCAGAATTCTTCGCGCGTGCAATTGTTGATAAAGATGAGAAATCATTCACCATGAGTGTTTTGGGTATCAAAATCGTGGTAAGCCCAAAAGTTTTGGAGAAGACGTATGGACTCCGCAATGATGGTGAAGATGTAGCCAACTACAAGATCAATGATGAAGCTGAGATGAAGAAAAGAAGGTTGAGATGGAAGTCAGAATCATACACGGATTCATGGAAAATAGCAGCACCACTGAAATCTTTTGCAGAACCAATGAGAAGTTTAGCACATGTAGTCATAAGGATGCTAGTGGGCGAAGTGGGCTCACTCTTTGAGTTAAGTGCTAAGAAGTTTGCTGTTATGGTGGCCATTGAAGATCAAGTGCGTGGAAATTGGGCAAAGTTCATCTACACCAAATGGCTAGCGCATGTCTACAAGAACAAGAGTGTGAAGAAGGATCACACGTTCACTCAAGATGTAGGCTTCGGATTGAAGATAAGCCACTTTCTGGAAGGAATTGTACCAGAAGGAAAATGCTGCCGCGGTGAGGACTTGATCTACTCTGACTACATACCGCCAACCAGAAAGCAACAACCGCCGAAGAATTTTAGGGAACCATTGATACCGAAGGGAAACAGCAACGTCAATCCTAAAGAGGCATGCTCTGATGAAGAAGAACCATACCAAGGGCATATGGTTGTGCCTACTGCTGCTCCACTTACTGCCGATGAACTTGAAGAAGAACGACGCAAAGCAGAACAGGATGTTATATTTACTGAACTTGAAAATATGGTCGACATTTCATCACAAGAAACTGGTCAACCTTCAGATCTAACCAAATTGAAGAGGAGGCGAACGCAGAGGAGCCCTCAACAAAAGACAAGGAAATCAGCACGTGATGATGAGAAAGTCAAGAGAAGAAGCAAGCAAAGAGGATCTTCAGGTAACACTCTCCGAATCAATGTACCTGAGGTAGATACTTCTCTACCATCCTCAGATGTCATCAAAAACACGATGACAGAATCTGCAGATGCCATTGCAAAGCAAAGGTTTGAATTTTCCAATGAGGACGAATCTCGGAAGTAAAGGCGACAAAGGAAAGCGCTCCAGAGGGCACAAGAACAAAGAGATTTCGCCAATTTCCGACTTGAGATGACACTTGAAGAAAGGGATTCAAGATACGCATAAGTCATGGAAAGCTATACCGAGTGCAATGCCAGGATTTAAGCTGGAGAACAAACAGGTCGCATCACTCAAAAAGATGATGAGAGAATGCAAGCCGAAAAAGGGAAAAGCAAGGTCACGTTCACTGAAGATCTGGAAACGGTTGCCGATCTTGAGCGAAGACAATTGAAAGAAGCCCTAAAGGAATCAAGGAGATTGCCAAATCCAGGACAAGGAGAATGGAGTTGTGACTCAACATAATTTCAGCCCGCCACCGATCTAGGGGGAAGCATAAGTGCTGAAGACATTACTGAACAAAATTTGTTGCAGGCTGTTGAGGGAGAAGGTAGCAGTCCTGTTGTTGAAAGGGAAAGTGAATCAGAACAATTGGCTACGCAAGGAGGAAGCCAAATTGTGACACTCTTAGCAGAAGCCAATCTGGAAACAACGTCAGACCAGATCCCAGCCATTGATTCAGGAAATCTGGAAGCAGAGAATAGGAATGCAGATTCAGAGACAGTCATGCCAGAGAACGCTCAGTAGATCACCACAGCCGATGAAGAAGCAGATGCTGAAGAACCTACTACTGAAGCTAATACCTCACTCAATGCTGAGTCAAGAGCACAACTACAAGCAGTGCTCACAACAAGTGTGCGAGCTCGGAATGAGCAATATGTACGACTGATAGAGCGTTTTGCAACGCGCTATAACTGCAAGTGTACAGACCACTGCAGAGGGCAAGTAATAATTTTATCGAACTCAAGGACTGCAGGCTCGAAGTATAATCAAGCATTAAAGCATAGACACCGTACTACTATCTAGGCGATTTAGAAAATGAGG